>VKOC01002329.1:0-32926 GCA_009364415.1 Spea multiplicata | reverse complement strand
GTGTGAACAGCATATTGATGAAATATTTGTACATTAAATCTTTTTTTTCTCCTTTATCTCCCAGTATATAGCCAGTAATTTACAGTTTCTAAGCCACCGATCGGTCAAACTGACTTTATCTAAGAATTGTAGATTTGTGTGGATATATAGGTATACTATATAATATATATAGCTTTGTTTGCATACTCAACATAAAAAACGAAGCAGATGCAGAAATCAATTTTGTGGAAATGAAAGGGAAATGAATAGTGAAGTCTTCTAGAAATACGTCCTCTTGAGGTTTTCATGGCCTGCTGTTAGACAAAATATGCTTTTCATAATTTATAAGACCGTCTTTTTTACACTAAATAATGGTAATCTGTAACCAATGTTATTCAATGTTTTTATGCTACAGAATGCAGAGAATTCCGTTCTTAGGACCTCATTGTGTTGTTTTCTCTCTTTAAAAAGCATTGAATGTTTTGTTCTTTCTGGGCTTCCATGTGTAATAGTGGTCTTTTTCGGCACAAAGTACATTTTGCTGCGTTCAAAGACGTGCGTCTGTGTTTATTTTTAGATTATATTGTATCCTTGGTCTACACACCCCATTGGGATTGTCTCTGTTGGCTTGTCTGTAACTACTCCCTACATATATTAAAGATGTTCTGGAGACGCTCTCTCTGTTGTTTAATTGAGAGACGATTGGTCTTTTGTCATATAATTGCAGAAGTTACAGATGTGGCTTTGAAATTAACTGTAAGCGATTGGAAAACTGTAAATGTGAAATAATAGGCTCCATTTGAAGACGACGTAGACTTAAGCCTCCAAGGGAGCACTTTTACAAACTATGCAGAAATACACAAAGTACAATGGCTCATTCCTTAGTAATAAAATATGTCAAAATTAAATAGCCATTGCTAAATAATGGTGTACTTTAAAAGATAATGTTAGATGCATTTTATGGTCTTCTCCATTTTATAGCATAGACATTGGACACATATAAACCATAATGCGTGTTAAAGAGGGGTATAATATCACAGTATCAGATTTTCTGTGCATAATATATTTATGTTTCTCCCACTGGCCCTAATAAAATGCTGAGCCGATAGCAGACATTAATGTGCCAGTGTCAGCAGGACAAGCATCATATTTCTGAGAGTCAACTAATGACATGATATAACATCAAACCGTCCACAATCTCATGTTATAGCCGCCAGCTACAAATGTTCAATACACTACCTGGGGACAGACTCATAAATATTTTTTGTGTGTTAGAACATCTGTCTGGGTTGACAGTCTGATAATAACCCCATATTTCACGTTTCTTCCACTGAACTGTCCTGTACTCTAAATATGTTAATAAATACTTGTTCTTAATTACATATTTAGTATTTTTGTCAAGTACCGTTCTTTGGGTATGTGACTAGACCCATGTTTATCATCCTCTATCAACTTGTAGCAGCTGTAGCTTCTTGTGTCTGAAGGTCTTGATACTGTAGCTTTAGCCCTGAACTTAACTTGTATAATGTTATTGGGTCCCATTCTTCAGGCGCAGCTCAATCATTGGACGAGGTGTATAGCCATCCCTAGCTTAAACAATCAAAAAAGCACACATCTCGTAAAAGACAAGAAAGCTCACATAAGCTTCAGAATCTGTATTATTATATGCATGCCAGAGTTTGACCCAACGGATCTGGGTGTAGTGCTGCTTCCCGGGGTCTCTAGGTCACTTTTCTCTTTCTTCAGGCAGGGGAGCACCATTTAGCCATGTCCATTCCCCATTATGTTTCCTCTTACTCAAGAAAGGCTGTGGCTAGAGCCTCTCCTATGCATGACTAGCCACACAAGATATCTGGCTAGCCCAACCTATACTGCCAGCTGCCACTGTGGCATTTCGTCAATCATAAATAATCTCTAATAGGACTGAAGGGAGTTAATTTAATGTCTCTCTACTACAACCCTTTCCAGGTTGACCTTAAAGGAAGTCGGGTTCTCATCCCTGAATGTGAATAAGACCTCCATAGACAATAAAAGCAAAGTGACGTTTTATGGGCCCTAATAATTAAGCATTTCATTTAGTGAACTAAGGATCTTCCTACGATTTTCCCACCATACATTTTAACATGGAGAACAGATATGTAATGTAAGAAATTGCAGCACAATCTAGGAAGAAATTAACATTATTAATAAGAATAAGAGCTAGCAGCTGTTTCATGCATTCACTTTCTCATACTAATACTATTTCCTTTTATCTTGATTAGGAAGAACTATTGGGACAGATTCCCAGGGACGGTGGTTTTGTGACCTTTAAAAACCTAGTAATATTTCCTGTTTGACTATTATCCATGTTGTAGTTCCCTTCCTGTTGGTCAGTCTTCCTTTGGTGTAATTTTGTGGTTACTCTGCGTTTGGAGTCACATAAGTTTCGTTTATTCCTATGTTCCCTTGTTCTATGCTTACGTTTACCAGCTAAAGGCTATCACTGGTTATAAAGGCTTTGAAATACACGCAAATCAGGAAAACCATCTCAAATTTTTATGCACTGAGTCTCTCTAATTTATATCAAGTTGTCCAATGCAACTTATCCTTTTGCATGTATCTCAGCGGTACAGTAGATACTCATTGATCCCTCCATATTCTCACAAAGATATTCTACTAATTCCATGAAGTATTGCCTGAGAAGTTGCTGATCTTATTGTTGTTTATTTGAAAGATGTAAATGATTCATGATGAAAAGTGGAATTGATGGGTAAAGGCAGTCTAAATGGACCAAATGGTCTTTATCTACCGTCAAATTCTACGTTTCCACTTAATGACAGAAAATGTTTGCAAAAATCACTCTTCCAGGCCCTTTAGAAAACGATTTAGTAGTAATCAGGTCAGAATGATTTATATTATGTACCGTCAAGGGCAGGGTTACAACCGCAATATTAATTTTTCTCTTTCTAATTTTGTTGATAAGAGTAATGAGATAGCATTCAACTGCAAAAGCAATCTTCCAGACTCCGCCTTACAAAATGTGTTTGATCCAAAAGATTAATTGTTACACCTTGCGAAACCATTAGGAAGGGCATACAGAAAGGCATATGCACTAAACTACAATAAAATAACCTTTCACACCTGCTTTAGTAAGGCCATGTGCGTGGTAATGATAGATTCCCAACCTGCGTTGACGAGGAGTCGGGGCTGTTATTGCTTGTAAAAATGTCACATTTGAACAAGCCACACAATATTATTAACATAGCAGGTTCACCGGTGCCTAAGTAAATGGTGATTAACCTCATTATACAGCCCAAGCAACGTGGCGACTTTCATTAATTAGTGGCCTAGGAGGTGCCATATTGTATAATATGTCTAGACTAGATGGTAATGCAAGAACTGTAGAGGTCTGTCTACCAAAAGCTCTTGTTACCAAACCACACCTTACTGAATTTCCCTTCTGCTGGAAGATAACTAAGAAGTTCATATTTTTTTTCATTGGACAATTCATGAAATAGTATCTTATTAAAACCGAAATACATGATATTTTTTATGTGAAATTTGTGTGGATTTTTCTCGTGAGGTGTGTAGAAAAGGAGAGGTGAGCATTTCCACATAAAGACACTGAAAGAGATGTTTTTTTTAAACCCTATAAACCCTATATTTCAAGGGTCCAAATGGGGACCCCTTTGATGGAGGGCATGACGAGGCATGAGTGGCCACATGAAAGCTAAGATAGAGGTCACAGACCTCTACCAATTTCACATTATGGTCTGCCGATAAAGGGAGAGGATCTATAGGCAGCGGGAAAGCACCCAAAAACTGCCCCCCAGAAAAGGAAGAAGGTATTGATTAGCGAGCGAGGGGGTGGCAGTACATACAGTGTTTTCCTCCTAATGTAATGCTTTGTCAAGTAATATACTTACTTACACAAGATATTTAAGTTATAGCATAGATCCACCTGTGCATAAGGCCTTCTTTTAAAACCGGAGGGAATTATTAGATAATAATTTATATGATCCATATTGTATAATATATTATTCAAGATTATAACTTCCGTGTATGCACCACTTGCAGAACACAACATACTTTTTGCTTTTTTTTATTGTGTTCACTCCTCCTAAATCTGCTTTTTAGATTAGTGGAAGATGTAAGAGATATTGGATACCTTATACCTGTATCTAACTAATCCAACTATCCCAAGAGGCCATATATAAGCACGTGGAAATGATAATCTAAATCACATGAACTAAACGTTTGAAAATATACCATTCAGCTGTGAGAGAGAAAAGATTAAAGGGATGAGTGATCATAATACCCGGGAACTCTCTGGGTTTGACCCAGATGTCCAGGTCACTCTTCACTTTTTCTGGGGCAGGGGGTGGAGTTTAGCAATGCCTGCTCCCGCCCAATTCCCCTCCCACTCACATCCCATTTGCTATCTGTAGCTAGCCCCGCCCCCTTCGCATAACCAGCCATGCCAATTGAGCAGCAAGCCCCGTCCTTGTGTGTAGATCGCCCTACCCCATCGCATAACACTTTTAAAAGCAGCAACATATATAAAATGCAGAGAATTTGTCAGGCTTTTTTATATGAAAAAGTGAATCTTATTTTCCAGGAAAATGCGCTTTTTTCCCCCCTCCATCCAGGTTAAAAGATTTGTATCACTATCACACTTAATCACTTGTCACGAACCAAGAGATTTTCACACCTAACTTTAAACTGCAGCGTGTTTACAAAAAGCTCTACTAATAATTAGATTTTTAACACTCGTGTCTCCTGTTGACACCAGATGTTATGCACCATGACAAGCTGTTCTTTGGTAGTTTTACTTTTTGGACAAGTATGTCTAACGTAATACTATAAATAATGTTTGTCAGATCAAAAAAAAAACAAATCAAAGAGAGTACATGAATTTTCAAGAAATAGATAAAAATAAACATTTATTTGCTTGGGAATAAAACAAAAATCATAAAAACTATTATTGAACAAGAATATAAAAATAAAAAAAGCCTTCAGTACTAAAAATTAAAAAAAAAAAATTAAATAAAAAATACGAAAATCCAAATAGGAAATTAATCAATTTTGATTAAGAAAAGACAATTAAAAAAGCAGAAATATAAGGTATGTGCTTATACTGGAGGAAAGTACAAAGTTAAACAGCAACAAGATTCTGATTATTACCCTTTTAAAGATGTTCAAGGTCTCCAACTTTGTTATTTCTTTAGTGAATGGATAGCAGCTAGTGGTTAGTTTGCAGATAAGTTGGGCCTCACCGTGTCCATGTTCAGAGCCGGCGGGTACGTAGCTGGTAGGAGGTATCACCAGTAGGTTATTTTCAAGGTCACCAAGCAAGCGGGTATAGAAAGAGCGCATCAGAGACAAAGGGGAGGCTTGGTAGTGTTTTGGTTTGAATGCACCAACTTCACTATACATTATAAAGGTTCAGTCCCAGTGAACTGCTGCTGCAGGAAGAGCTTGGTTGATCATGGATAATGTATAGTTAAATCAAGTAGATTCCTTCAAAGGCTCATCATCCATTGATTTATGCAATATACAGGGCCCGCTCAGACCTTCGTGCTGGACAAACTTGCCAATCTTGGCCCTTCACAATGAATAGCGTAGGGGTTAAAATCAAAACTCTACTTATAACTCTCCTTTTAGTAAGTAGTAAGCCTAGGGCAATAGAAAATGCTAGAACCCCTATGGCCGCCCTGATACTCTACACAGCCGTGTACCAGGTGGTTTATACATATGCTGCGCCCATCAGTGCCTGGCTGTTTATCGCAATAATCTGAGGCACTTTGGCTTCATCCCTACAAGTCTACTAAAACAAGTGCAACAGGGAACAGGTGGGCACAGACTATAGGCTAAGACTACCCCAGCATACACTACACTTTCAACATGATATGGCGAGGATCTACCACGGTGACAGGTGTTTAATGGATTCGGGATTAAGCTGACCAGTAATTCTGTCAACAGGTCCTAAATGCCGTGTCTCTTTGGCATGTTACTCATCATTTACCGGTGAAATAAAAAACAATCTTTGTGTTATTTACTTTATGGGTAATCTCTAATTGAGTGGCTCCGCTGCGCCGTATTCTTGCTGTTTGTATGGGTCCGCACTGTTAATATAGCTATCATTCTGATAAGGCTTATCTTGCAATACATAATTAGAAGTTCTGTCCTGGTTTACTTAGCATAAAATCCAGAGAGATTATTAAACCAGTCCATGCGACCCTTTCTACACGATATCTGAGACTTTTATCTTGGGCTCCGCTGTTGTGTGTATCAGCGAACGTGCTAAAAATAGTTTGTCAAAAAATCTTTTAGGCAGGGACTAATCAAGGAATAGCAGGGGGACCGTTTCTGCAAGAAAGGATTTCAATGATATAAGCAGTGTAACATAATTACTATGCCACGAGAGAAAGTCACTCCATAATAAAGAAGTAGAATAAAGATACAATCTCAGGGAATTATTCATTAGCAGCGCTGTCACTGTTGATCGCGACATTATCACATGGAAATTCCACTTTTACTTTCGGTAATGGGCAGTGTATGTTTGGGTAATTCTAAAATGGATGGTAGACAGACCTGGGCCATCTGGCACACCAGGCAAATGCACGGTGGGCCACTGGCCAACAGCTCCCCATACTCACTCGATCTGCCTGGCTGCGCTATACGCAAGCATTAAAACCTTAACGTACAGCCTTTTATATTCAATCAGCTTCGCTTATATCACTGGGCAGCCACCTCATTATATTATTATGTCTGAACCTGGTGGAAGGAATGTGAAGTGTTGGAATGAAAGGTGTTTAATATATCTGGGAAAGGTTTCCTACAGACACATACGTGCAGTGTGTAGAAAAAATAATAAAGAATTCTGTGACATCACTGTGGAAAAAAACAGTACATAGCGGGCACAGCTAACTTGGAAGTAAATCCATAGTTATAGGGAATGAGCAGACCGTAGGCTCATTGTGCAAGCTCTATAAATCAATAATATTAAGTAAAAAATAAGAGTGGGGGTCGCCTAAAAAGTGGATCGCTTTCAAGTTTTGAAGTGATATGATCATCATGGCATCCATAGCGTAAAACCAGTGTAAGGCAGGGGAGGGTTCGCACCTTCTGACCTGGAGGCAGGTAAAGCAAAGTACCCTAGCCCTTTGCCCCCCTAGGTAATTAGCATACACGGTCACTCCAACACACATACATACTCGCATTACAACTCAGTTGATAACCTCACCTCACTTTATCATGCCTATCACACCTAACACCATCACACCCAAACCTTGCCTGGAACTTTTCCTTTATATGCTATTGCTGCATGGTCACATAGCATTGCATTATGTGACCCAACTGCTCTGTTGCCTTTGAAAGTGAGTGGGTCCATGTTGGACCAGCCATGTTTGAAGAATGTTGGACTGGCCTGGGGTAATTGGCTTCTGCGCCTCAGGCCTGCCTACCCCTGCTTAAAAGTAAATATTTGCTTTCCCTTTAAGCTAAATAATGCATGTCCATACAAAGTACTATAATATACATTCTGTGTTGGCAACATCTGCATAATATACTTAAAATGTAATAATCTGCATATTCTCAGTCAATAGTAGTTCATAATGCTCAGTAAAATAATGACATAAGTGAGCTTTATATTACATTAACAAGATTGATTGGGATTTTATCTGGATTATTCCAGTGGTTTACAGTTAAAATTGTCAGGCGACATTTTCTCGTTCAGAGCTACCCATCTCTTTATTGCGGCATTCAATAATGCAGCTTAGCTGTGGTAGAAATGTAAATCTGATTGAAGCTAATCTATTCACGCTCTTAGCGATGTTCTCGCTTGGTTGACCATTCATTGTTAGGATGCATTTAAGCAGCAGCATGAATAATAGTACGAATTTTGGGTCCTACTGCAGAGGTGGATCTGTAATCAATCACACAATGGTTGGTTTTGACTCCGGTACAAACAGGTACTGATGTTAGTGTGAGGAAAATCAATATAATTCTGACAGCCTTTGATTTTGAATTATAAATAGCAAATACCGTTATGTTACCTTTTATGTGATTTTCTCATTGTAGATTTTTAATATCGGTTGAATCCTAGATTGTGCTGTAGGGATGAAACTTAGTGTTTTGTGTTTTTTTTAGCTTCAGGTTTGTCCATCATGACGTCTTCCAAGTGTTCTGATTTTCCCAGGACATTCTAGATTGTCTCACATACCTGCCCATTGTCCCGGAGACAGTTGGGATAACAGGCTGGTTATGGCGATCCTCCGTCCTGCCCTCGGTCCTACCCCTCGTCGTCTCTAGCCATGCCCACAACAAAGGCATCCTGATTTGGGCATCTGAAATGGTGGAAATGCATAATTAATAGACATTACAAGCAAAGCGTTTATTACTGGAAATAGGTCTGGTTTTCTACAAGGCACGCCAGGTGGATGACCCAGTTCCTTACCGGCAAATGCTGCCAAGAACCGGATTTTAAGTACATCCGTATCGCTCTAGTGATTTATTTGTGCTTTTTCAGCATCAGTCCTTACTGTGCTTGGGACGTTACTGAGCAAGTAGACAACCAATGTCCACACAATAGTAAAAGGTGATATAAATATTTGTCTTGATACCGTTTGTTGTAGATAATTAGCCATAGTATAAATATACCACACCACTTGCTTGGAGCAAGTACCTACAGTTGGGAGAATTTTCATGAAAACTACTGACTGGACGAGAATATCACATTTCAAAATGGCTGACCACCCATGCTTCTTTTTGTTTGCCTTTTCCTCTTTTATTTTTTTCTATTTTTTTTTTTATCTTCTTTGATGTGATTTCTCACTTAACACACTTCTTCATCTGGCCAGGAAATACATTTTATCCAACTTGTTTCTAAAACATGTTACAGATATAAACATATCCGATATGAATATCGGCTGATATTGCAGTTCACGTCAACACTTCATCCAAACTTCTTCAAACGCTGATATAGGATATTGTATCTCTCAGTATGGCTGACCCTCGGTTAAACGGCTCTTATTAATGGCGAGGGGTGGATTAGCTCATGTCAGTGTTTCATATATCCTTGCCTAGTTTATCTCACAAAGGAAAACACACATTAGCTGTTATGATGTCATCAATAAGGTAAGGTCAAAAAGGCTTAAGGAGAAGGAAATTAATTTCCCACCACAATTTTTTTTTTTTAATTCTTCAAAGAAACGTTCCTCTTATAGAATAATGAAATTTGTCTAAGGAAACATATAGCGTGTTCTTAAATGTATGCACTCATCATCTTCCTGAGTATGCAATTATGATGCTCTTTGCGTTCATGTACTTAAGAAAGTAGTGTATGTTAAAAAACATAAAATAAATCTTGGTTCACTTACAATTTTTTTCTTCTTTTACTGTTAGGACCAACGCGATATATAGCGCCATTAATTTTGTTCTGATTTAATAGCACAAATGTTTTCATTAGTTACATTCTAGTAGCATATTGAAAACATCTGCTTTGCGGCTGCTGCTAGTTCACCGGCAAAAGAAAGTATCAGTTAATTTGTCTCGAGGACCAACAGTTTTCCAGATCTGTGTACCAGGGCTATAACCCAGCTGCTAAGTTTTGATACCGAGCCAGATCGACTCAGCAGTCATTTGTATATAAACCATTACTCCTTGCCAACGATAAATATCATTTTCTGTTTTTTTTCCACTCTCCACAGCTCCGTCTCCTGTCACCGTAATTAGAAAAGACCGAACATCAAGGAACAGCATTGCCCTGTCTTGGCAGGAGCCAGACCATCCAAACGGGATCATCCTAGACTATGAGGTCAAGTACTATGAAAAGGTGGGATGAAAGGCAATAAAAGAAAGTTCTTAATCCATGTCTTTGGTTGCTCTTGTAATAAGTCGATTAAGGAGAAGTCATACAAACGTACAATTTTCACTAAATCTATTGCAGTTTTATATTTGTGAAGTTACATTAATATTTGCATTTTTATTACGTGCATAAAAAAAAAAATTGTGCAGTGAATAAGTAAACAAGAAAATAAATCAATTGTTCTTTAGTGTGGGAAGAAGCTTATTCTGCCCTTATCTAGATTGCATTTTATCTGGGATTTACACATCTTCTCCATTTGTGCCTGTTTTCTATTTACCCGCTCTCATCCACTCAGGTTCTAACTCTTATGCCCTTATCCAGTTTCTATAGCCTGTCCTTACTTTCCATCAAGCCCTCAATCATATCATTTTCCCCCATTTTCTCCTGCCGCTCCTACCCTTGGTTCTTATCTCCATTCTTCTCCTGTTTTATTTTACTCACTTGTCTTTTGCTGTCCGTTTTTTTTCTGAGAACAAATTGAAATTGCAAACAGCGGAAATTATTTTTTTGGAATGATAAAATCCGCTATAGATAAACAGGATTATGGAAATCTGCTTGGGAGTCAAGATCAATCTTTACAGCAATGAAGAAAGCCTTATTGGTAGGACATTGCACTTCGACAGCATCCTATATGGAAATGGAGTGCTTTGGAGTCAAACACCACTCTACTCGTTAGAGTGCAATATAACAGGTGTAATTGGAGCAAGAATAGAAAGGTTAGGTAGAAGGGTTGAACTTGATGGACTTAGGTCTTTTTTCAACCTTATGAACTATGTAACTATGTAATTAATGAAAGCTGACTTTTTAGTATTTCCTTTTTGATCCTGGTTTTATGATTTGTATCAGTGTTCCTGATCGCATGCACCTCTTTTCTTGCTATCAGGAGTGGGGGGTAGCTTTTGGCTCACAGGCTCAGTAATATTGTGGAGTTTAGAACACAGTAATCAATCCCAATAATACAAAACACATTTTGAGCTTGGAAAGTCTTTGTAATGGTAATTAGTGTTAAATGCCATCAGGATGTATACAATTGATTTGCCTCCACTACAGAATAGGGTCTTGTTTTGGTTCCACAGTCCTTATTATATCAGTCCAAGTGGCATCACATCCTGGTGCTCAATACAGGGAGGGCAGAATGAGAGACCTGGCGTGACCCATTGAGGGCCATTTTGCGTCCGTGTACGGGGCCTTGACACCAAATGTAAAGAACGCTTGTCTATAGCATGAAATAATCCTGGTTTTGGGCTTCAATGCATTTTCTTTGTACAATTCGCACACTTGGATTTCTTCATACTACATGTAGTAAGATATGTGATCCAGATTGTTTTGATGGCACATTAAAAATAAACATTTTGCAGATTTCATTAACACATTTTTGCAGAAATGTTATATTAGGAGCCTAAATTGTAAAGCCCTATATAAAAGTACTTTATGAATATGTAAGCCATAAATCTTAATGGCAGATGAGAACAGAAGGTATATGAGTAGAATATATTACAGGTAGGTCCGCTGGGTAGACCAACGTTAGAACAAACGTAAGTTCATTGTAGAACTTAATGAAGTAACTCTGATGATCTCCCAGGAAGGGTAGAAACCTGTCTGGTGTTTGTTTCTGTAAGTAAAGTGGATTTCTGACATCTTGACTTTATAGGAACTCAAAGCAAACTTGGTGACCATGAGTTCTTTCCAATCATCTGAATGTATTTGCTAACAAACCCATTAAGACGATTAGTAAGGACCCTACCAGGATCCAGCTTTACCACGAATTTGCATTTGGCTTCTTGGTAGCTGTTAAATTAAGACATTTATAAGAAAAATAATGTACAGTATCTTCTTTATACACGTAATTATTAATCATGTTCTGCTCTTTGTATACTCATTATTGTAACTTTTAGGGCTGCAAAATACCCAGCAAGAATGAGAAGGACTAAAGGGGAGGGAAAAAAGGACAGAAGGTTTTTGTGTCATAAAGAAGGGTTGTCTCTACTGAATTGTGTTAATAATTTGATACATTATTATATTGTTAAGAATAGACAATTGAGGAAGAGCAAAAAGAACTCTGAACCTAATCACAAAGTTGAAAATTGAGTTAAAAAAACAGCAGACTCATGAAATACAAAACTGTACTTTAAATAACATGCACTTGGAACAGCGATGCAAATCTCCGTTTTATTGGTGGAATATCTGATGGCCTCCGTCTTATTAACCTAGTTAACGGAATACTTCAGACTTCAAACAATAGGATCAAGGTTAAGATAATAACTTTCAGATGTGAACATCCTATTTGAATAGCCAGCTGCAAAATGCAACAGAATTGCCACGAAACTAAGAAGTTACTTAAAGGTCTGTTACATTAAAACAACTGATGTGTTGTTAACCCGGTAATTGCCAGTATAGTAGAAAACACTTTGCATGCAACTACTTAATACTTGCCCCTGTGTGGATCGATACGAACCTGTTGGTAGAAATAAAATGGAATGGAATGTGGCTTTTGTGTTGATTTTAACAAGATTATTTGTGTTCAAAAGCAGGAACAGGAAACTAGCTACACGATCCTAAGAGCAAGAGGCACAAATGTCACAATCAGCGGTCTGAAACCCGATACCACGTATATCTTCCAGATCCGCGCACGCACGGCGGCAGGATACGGATCCAACAGCCGCAAGTTTGAGTTTGAAACCAGTCCGGATTGTACGTATCCCTAGGTTATACCTGATATTCCTGTTTATATGTCTGCTCATTATAGAATGTATTATGGATTTGTTACATGGTTTAAAGGGCCAAGGGGTTGCGTCACGTGCTGCACAAAAGGTCAATGTCAGTTATTAACGCATAAAAATAAGTTTGCGATTAGGGCTTGCACCATTAATTTGCGGGACAATTGTTCTGTAAGGTTATATATGTATTTACAGTATTTCTAGCCAAAGAATCGGTTAGTGCTTTTTAGGCAGTAGGACAAAATCTTCCTGAACTAATTGATTACTTGTTATTCCAAGTCGTGACACCCGAAGTATGTGCATATGTTGAAATATTTAAATGACGTGAAGGAATAACTTTGCTTCCATTGGTAACTGCTTCTGAAGTCATTGGGAAGTAAATGAGCTAATAATTCTGAGAACAGAATCCAGAATTTTTAAGGGTTTCATGCCTTATTGAAGACAGGCCTTCTGAAGTAGTTGGATGATGTGATCATGGCTCCAGTAATATCTCTAAAGTAACCATGGCTGTCCCTAGTTGGATGCAGGGTCTATGGCGTCTTTACATTTGTGTCGTTGTCCTTCGCCCATCAGTGACTATGATGTCATGTAAACGCCATGACAAGCTCCTCGTTATTGTGTGGCCAGGGGCGACCGCACCGCTCGGCCCTCATAGTACACCAGTCTTTATTTGGTTCCTGGAATCTGTAACCTTGGTTTTTCTAGGTATCTCAGGGTTGGCTTTGATACTTCAAACATCTAAAAGAAGAAAAGCACATTAACTATCTGAAATACTTATTCCATTCACAGTGGGAACCAACAAAAATGTCCAGTTCTCTCGCTTCATTATTAACGGAGGGTTTAATGAAACATCAGCTTTGTGCAACTTGGAAAGCTGTCTATATGAGATTAAATGAACTGAAGATGCTGCCAACTGCAATTTTTTTTTTGAAAATCCTTTTATTGCTTCATATTGATCTTTTATTTTAAACAGATATGCAACATATTGTTTTTATAAATGCATTAGACTCACCTTAAAGTGTTAAAAGAACTAAAAAAACTGAAATATTTGACCTTAAAGAGCAATTAACAGCCATTGTAAAGCAGACAGAGCCCTCTGCTTTTTTTGTCGGGTGACAAATAGGTCTCCATCAGGTTTTCTGAGAGGTGATGACAAGACGAAGCATTCAGAATTCTCTGCATTTAGCGAGGATTGTGCAGGGTAGAGATGGGCATATTAAAGTGGTGAAAAGAAAAAAGTTTCCTAATGCATAGTAAATAAGAGGAGGCACAGCTTTGTTCCTACAAAGCAAAAAAAAAAAGGCCGTCTTTTATTCAAAATATGCAGAAATCATCCAAGTATTGCCTACAAAGGAAATAAGTAGCTTTAGACATCTAAGCTCTTTTTGACCACAAGTTCCATCATCGTCGAGCAGTCCTAAAAAGTATTGTTTTTGTCAGGATTTCCAGTCTTAAATCAGCTATTTAAATCTGGCCTCCAAATCCCACAACCGCATAATATCTTGCACCAGAATTGAAGAGATTTTGGACAAAAACAGCACTGGATTTATAACAGGGTTGGGTAACTTCCAACATTTGGTTTACTTCGAATTATTTTAAAATGTTATTCTACCATGTTTTATAATATCCTTATCCAGGGTTTAATTGACTTTGCTCGAAATACCAAATATAGTCAATATATCACAGTAATCAGATTAGCCAGGTAAGGGCACCCTTTATCAGAGGATTATAGGAATTATAGTGTATAAGGGCAACAAGTTATCCAGCACTTTTGGCTTTAGATGATGGGGGTATTGTGTTTGGAAGGAAATGCGTGGTGTAATTTGCCTTTGTATTGCAGGATCAGCCGTATGACACTTCTGATGTACTAATGGCTTTCTCCTTTTATCCTATTACTCTTTCAGCTTTCTCCATTTCCAGCGAGAATAGCCAGGTTGTGGTGATTGGCATTTCTGCTGCCGTAGTTATTATCCTTCTAACGGTTGTTGTGTATGTCCTGATCGGGAGGTAAGTGCATTGTCTGCTTAAAACATGCGATTCTATTGAATCCATTTTCACCTGCCACTGTGTCAAGTACTTTTATGTTTGTCGGTTTACCCTTTCCTAACCATCCTGAATCCTCCAAAGGATGGTATCACACAAAACACAGACTGTACTTTCCACCGTGCTAGGCAAATAAAGCACCATATCCTCGCTTCTGAAGGTTTGGTCGAATAAAAATGGGCAATTAACACTATGACTCAGACTGCGTTTTTTAATGCTGTCTAAAAGCGTTAGATTCAGGAGAGTTGGTGGAACAGATAAAACATGGCTTTTTGTGCTTACATGTATACATACCTAAATGCCCTTTAAGGTGTACTGCCCATGTAGCTATGACACATGCGCATGTACAGAAAAGCACAATGAGTCTCATTAGATACATACAAAAGTGCTTATTTTAAAAACTTCCTTGTTTTCACTATTTATTCTCTTTCTGTGCATAAAACTAGAATCTCATACTCTTTCCGTGATCAGTTGAATATCTTATTCTCTAATATCACTTTATTCCCTATTATAAAATCATTAAGGGTCTTATTATGCAGCTTTTATAAAAGTAGAACTTTGGCGAGCCTTTCCTTTTCTTTCTCCCCCCCCCCCTATTTTTCTTCAAATATATTTCACACCTTATTAAATAAGATTGGCTGAGATTTGACCTGTGTACGCCTGATTTACTTTACTATCTCATAGACTGTGTTATTTCTATTAAAGCCAGGTGTGACATCGTAGGCACTTGTGAGAACGCTGACTTGTGCGCTCTGATTATGTGTAAACTACGCTATGCAAGTGGCTTTCTAGAGCTCAAGGATTATATTTCATAACCACATGTAGCTGGAGTTTCCCTTGTGTTTCTGTTAAATTGCTCACAATCTCATACTTCGTATTTGTCGACCTCAACGCACACATGTTTCCCTGCAGATTAATGTACCGTTTTATATTTTAAAGTCTTTTGGCCTTTGATCTCCATGTTCCCCAACCTACAGTTGTTATTTCCTTTAATGTATTGACTGATAATATTTTATTGCTATTCCTCTGCATTACTGTTGCTCCGGATTTGTCTACGGGAAGTTTAGAAAAATAACCATATTCTATACATATAGAATTATTTATAAAACAAGGTTGAAAAAATAAATCCAGCGTGAAACAAACTATGACCAATCAATGAAATATATTCCTGCGTCTTTTTTTACTTATGTAGCTAAGCTTTAAAGGGACGCCATCATGATTAATATTATACAATTTTTTAGTTGATGCCATTCTCCTCTTTTCGATTCCGACCTGCTTCCTCTTTGCTAAAACCTAAAGTGCATCTTCACTTCTGCTGAAAGTTTATACAGAGGTCTGTTAATGTCCGGCAGACTCACATATAAAATGTATCATCGTACACATTGTGCTGATTAGAGATAGGTCTTCTACTTTTTACGGTAGTCACATAACACTCAAAGGCTTTTCTTAACATGTTGATCACCCAGCTGTCCCATTTTTGTGGGTCATGAGGACCATGGGCTGGTTAGGGAGATCCTCTGATCTCCTCTGGTTATCCCAGGGAGCTATAAAAAATAATGGATGTCTGTGCTACTGCAGCTTCCTTGGAGCACTGTGGCCATTTTCTCCTGATGCCATATAGTCCTTCTAAAAAAAAAAAAAAGATAAATGAAAGCATGGGTGCCCCAGTTGACTTTTGTATGTATGGATGCAGCCTGGAATTTAAATCCACTCTTGTGTGGGATAAATGCTGTACTTCATTGATTTTTTTTGGCCCCCATCAAGCCTACAAATTCCCTATGTTCCATTGTAGTCAATCATGTATTGATGTCCATTATCCCAACCTAGTCTTTAGAATGGAAGAATAATGCTTACCGCAGTGGGGGATTTTAACCAAAAGCAACATAATTCATAACTGCAACATCTAATCTCTGGCTAAGGGCTATGAAGTCCATGGCGCACCAGCAGCTGGGAACCGGTCCTGGTTCACATAATTCTTACCTGGCCCTTAATTTGTCTTTCTGCTGCATGGCACCACCACGGCCAGACGCATAACAATGCATGAACCGCCTTATCGCAAAGCAAACATGTTTTCTACATCATCGAGGAAATGAATGTTTTTGTTTTTCTCCTGTAGAGTCTGTGGATACAATAAATCAATTCACAGTCCTGATGAAAAAAGGCTCCACTTTGGAAATGGACACCGTAAGTAAAGTGATTTATAGATTTCTGCATTCTGCTTAGTACCAACACACACAAAAGTATTCTTTGAAATGCATTCTTCTTTAAATAAATATTGGGTAATTCTAGTAACTTTAGTAATGCTAAAGACATTTCCAAATATATGTTTCTATAATCTTGATTTAAAACCAAAATAGTCTATTTTGGGCTAAATTGGTGGATAAGCCATTCATTTTTTTCTTTCTAATACCTATATAATCATATACACGGATTGAGAGAGGATCAAAATAAATTGCCAACATGAACAAAGATAATTATTTTCCATTCTCTTTGCTGGGGTGGGTAATATAATATGTACTGTGCTTTTAAGGCTCTTCCTCTTTAATTGTCTTTAGGGAGAGATTAAAAGTTTTGCCATACCACAGTTAGACAAAAAAAGACATTTTTGATGCTTTGGTTAACATAAAAGGAAAAATATATTTATTTACTCAAAATCTGCAGTACTTTAGTTGTGATGGATTAGTAAGACATTTTTCCCTTAGAGAAGGCCCTCCAAATAAAACGGATCATACTTAATAAACTTCAATAATAATGTTAATAATACTAACTCCCTCCAGCAATAAAGTTAAATAGTATAGATCACTCAGTACAGTACTATATACTCCCTTTTTGACACGAGACAATGTTATAGGCTCATATTCTCACCTTTATGAAAAAGGAGAATGTTACAGACTTTCTTCTACTTGTCTAGTTTACCCCAGACTCCCTTCCCATACAAAGTGTAGCGGTAAAAATATCAAACTAACGGGTTAAAAAACACAATAGAAGTTACTGAAAGTCTCCAAGGAACAAAGATATATTGCTGACGAGAAATGCTTTACAACCCCTGAAGTATTTAGTCCTGTGAAAAAAAAAAAAAATCTGGTTGGTGACGTTGGTGGGTGGTTTCGCTGAAATTGTGGGACATGCGCTATTTTTAGTGGGGAAGTGAGTCAGGAGTGGGACCTGCCGCAACGCCATTCCCACGACCTGGAGTTTCCCCTTAGTGACCTGGAGACCCAGAGAAGCAGCACTTCACCCGGAGTCTCTGGGAGAACCTGGGGAGTTCTGGCTTACCAGACTTATGGCAACTTTTTATTGCAATATTAAATAACAGAAGACAAAAACAAATATTGCAAACTCACAACTTAATGATTAAGGTGGGAGATAAGGTCCTTCACAAGACGCCAAGCAACTTTTTTGGAACACAGAACATTTTCAGATAAGACACAGCTCTCTGTTTAGTTGTTACTGAATGGTCTACTTTTTGCACAATACGGTGCCATTGAAATTTGGTGCCAATGAAATGACTTAAGGTGCTTTTAAATTATGCTGAAGTAGCTGAAATGAATAAAAGTTAGGTAAACTTTGTAAACCTAACCGGCGAATGTATAATTTAGACCAGGAGGCACATACAGCTGGGTGGTTCAAATTATTACTGCAGTAGAGTTAGAGGAGCTCTGATTAGTAGATTATGTCATTGAAACTCAGTGTTTTTTCTTTACCCCATTGTCCCCATTATCCCATTTAATAACTGTAATACTGATTAATGGATTGGTCCTGAGTTTTCTACCGAAATGTCTTTTCAGATTTTTACTCTCCTGCCCGTCTGCTCAGTCAACTGTGCAAAATTGTTTCATTGACAACTAATAATTATAATCTTTCTCAGAGGTGTAAAAGAGCTTTATTGGTATTTTAATCCTTCTTACCACACTTACTGGCTGTTCTCTTTCAACAATACCAACAGTATGATCTAACGGGGGATTAACATATAGTTTTGTTGACTAAATGGGGTATCATCACTTAATCCAGGCTATACATGAAAAGAGGGCCTTCTTAAAGGTAACTATAAAAATAATAATACAACTAAACTAGGGGTTTATGAGTAAATGAACAACATACATTCACTCAGAAACAAAGAATTTGAGGGCTGATAAGAACAATTTGGTACATTCAGTCTTCCCATTGTCCTGAAGTAAAGACTACGACCTTAATCAGTCCTTGTCTCATCTTATATTCAGTTACATCAACATCTAATGGGTTGTCACGCTTCAGTGTTGCGTTACATGAAAATCACAATATGACAATCTGTGATTTAACCCACTTTTTCTGATTTCTTTGAATAATTGAAAGCATCAAAGAACCTTAAAGCCACAATTACTTTTCGGTTTTGAGGAAGAGGGTGGCTCTTGGCTACTCTCTTTATTTTGACCATGTATATTGGTTCAGTTGAAGAACTATTTGGTCCATCTAGTCTGCCCTGGTGTAGAGCCTCGGACCTTTATCAGTCCTTGGTCTTGTATCTTTAGATTCTCTCGCTGTATTAACCTCTACAGCTTTTGATGGGACCACCCTCCCGGTAAAGTAAACCTACCTTGTATTACGTAAAAAAAAAAGGTTACAGAAAGCAGAATTTAAAACTATATCAAGTCTATATCCAGAGCTTCCCCTCACTCCATCAATGGGTCCAAAAGACACTGAATGAGGTTGGGTTGTACTTCTCACCTTCTGAAAAAAGGGCCATTAAACTAGGATGACTTCATACTACATTTTTTCTAGCATATACATATATTTCAACATTATTGCTGACCGAGTGCCATCCTGTAGTATGTGGTTCTACCCTATAGATCTTGTGAAAAATACAAGCTTGTATGCACACAGCAAAATGTTGGCTTCCTTTCTGTTTTATAACTTTTTTGAGTAAACAAAGCAACATTTAAATTGATCAGGCCCATTAATGGAAGGTGATCACCTTTGTCCTGTTTTTAAACTCCCACCCCTATCTTCTGTTGTATAGATTGTGAGTCTGATACAAAGTAACATCTACTACCACGTGGAATCGTGTCACTTCCGCATGTGTAATCGGGGATTTCACGTCTCTCCCGTTTTTCTTTGGACAGTGGCATTTAGGTGGTTTTCCATTAACAAAACCTGAGCTGCTGTTTGCTGTGCTTGCATTCACGTACTCCCATGTAATAAAAAGTCCATGTTTTGTTTCTGGCTAAAAGTGCTAATCCGCACCCATTTTCTTTCTTATGAGAACTGTGACGGAACAAATACAAAGCTAATATAAGCTATTTGTTTTACAAATCTAAATAAATTCTTGTGCGACATAGTAATGTGCACCTGTGTGATTCTTATTAGGCAGTTGTGCAGATGTTTTTATGTGTTACACGCATGCATACACACGCCAAGCAGAGAACAGGAGAAAAACAGTCCTCTCCTGTTCTACAACCAGTTCAGTGGATGCACATACTAATAATGCTTCAAAGCATATACACAGGCACCCAAGAAAATGATATATATATATATATATATATATATATATATAAGCCTTCCTACTCAGTCCCTGCTAGGCCTACTTTGTCCATACCTACTCAGTTATTCTATGTAATAAACTTCTAATTATTTTTATATATATATAATATATATATTTATGAATAAGGCAAACATTTTCTTGAATAAAAACTTTTTTGCTGTAAAACTTGGGGCATTTCACAGCATTATCAATGATACACCAGGAGAGGGACTTCATACATCTGGGCATGACTGGTAGCAGCCTGGTTAAAATTTCAGGAATGACACCATGAAGAATGTCATTTAATCACATGGGGTGCTTTAAAACTGTATATATATAGCAGGTGTTTATTTCTATAATATATATATATGAGGGTTTCACAGTATGGTCTGTTGCATGCATCCAACAGGCTTATTCTGGATAATATGTGCTGTGAATTTCTTTGACAAAGCAGTGAATCGGAATAACATTCGATGGTTGAAAAGGATGTCACTAACATAAAAGAGAGGCAGGGATTGAGCTCCTTTGTGCAGTCGTTTTCCTTAGAAATACAGCAATTGTGGGATTTCACACTGGGGGGGGTTCATGCTCTGGGTATATCATACATAGGGGTTTTTTGGTTATTTGAATTGGCCAAAGCATAATCACCCACCATGTCAAGGCACACTCTCAATAGGGTGAGATGAGGTAGGATCCATGAGACTCCAATACAAGTTGGCAATGTATTAAGATGAAGAGTTCACAAAGAGGGGTTGATGGTCAAAAAAATCTGAGCATTCTCTAAGACTTGGAGAGATCTTCCGCTATTTTGGGGCGAGGGTCAAGATGCCCATTCATCCGTATGCTGATATATTCTAGATCATCAGCATTCTCTACACTAGAGTTTGTTAGCGCTGAGGACACATCAAGCTTTCTTACATTAACATCATTCATATAAGTACTGTCTGTGTGGGTATTAGGTGCTCAAAGCGGGTTCATCAGTAATATTTGGGATCTTCTACCAGTATTAGTACATCATTAATTGGGTGCACCTGAATAAAGACATTGTGTTTTGCTATAATTGTTGCGGTGTTGGCTTCTATGTGAGTGTGCAGGAGGGTTGCAAGTTAAGGTTTCACTAAACAGTTTTTCTATAAAAGAGCCAACCCAAACTAGCTTTTCCTGCAAGAAGGAACGAGGAGGTCCTGCATAGACAGACTGGGGCGTTCAGAAGAGGGCTACTAAAATAGTAAATTGTTTGCAGGAAAAAATATCTTAATATGTACAGCTTGAAGGAAAGGAGAGAGGGGGATGCTATGGAAACATTTAAATACTTAAAGGGGTTTAACAAAGTATAAGAGGGAAGCTTAGTTTAGAGAAGAGACCGAAGTCTAAAACTGGAGGGTCGGAAATTTATATGTAAGGGACATACCTGGGAACGCACTACTTCTCAGGGTCCTCCTGGCACTCCCCACCCATTTCCCTTTTAAATGGGGGTGTTTCCTGCGACATCGGCGGGAACACCCACTGATGTTGGCGGGAACGCCCACTGAAAGCAGTGCGCAGTCCTGGCCGCGTCGTGCAAGGGTAGGCTCTGGGTAGCCGGATCCCACAGTCCTTGGTCTTGAATTATATCCAGGATAGCTTTATGCCTATTCTATGCATGTTTAAATTATCTTACTGAATTGGCCTCTACCCCTTCTGATAGGAGGATGTTCCGTTTATCTGCCATCCACTCAGTAAAGTAAACTTCCTTGCATTACACTTAAACCTCTGACCCTTTAGTTTTAGAGGGTCACCTCTCCTCCTCAGAAATAAACGTCCCTCCTATAGGAGTCATGTTAAATAAGCTACTGAAATGCGGTTCAGCCCACGTGTGCTAAATGGTTAAATGTCAGGCAGTGCACTACAATACTAAAGAGTTCCTTTCTGTTTGTAGAATGTATTCAATGGGAAAAACCCACAAATTGTGGTTATATGTATTTAATATATTATCACGGATTTCTGGCTTTCGTTATTTAAAACATTCCGATTTTCGGGCGTTCTTGACTGTCTACATCTAGCTGTCAGAATCTGTCATGACGGGACCTAGCCTAATAATATCGGCGCTGTCAGATCTGAAGCCACGTAATACTTTGTTTGTTTCTTTTAGTGGATTGTGTCAGCCAGATAAGCTCAAAATCAATAAATCCAACCAACGCGTGATGCATTGTGAAGCCATGATGTGTTTTATTTAGTTTACTCTGAATAAAAAAACCACTCGCCGGGCTATAACCTCCTTCGGCGTTATTGGAAAAAGTCCCTTTAAACGGATCTGGAATGTGTTTGTCTTCTTCTCCTGCTACCCCTGCCTGGCTAGCACCTCTAGTACTTTTTGTTAGCCCGGGGGCAGATCACGCTGGCGGAATGGGAATGGGAATGATTGTGTTTGTGCCGAGTGAGCTGAAGAACAGAGGGACTTAACACATGTGCATGTGTTTATTATCTGTTATTCATGACAGGACCCATTTACGACATGTGTGCTGCCCCTAATTATTGGTGTGAACAGATTATAGACACCGTATCCAGGCTTCACCCAGTCTCTCCTAATATCTCTCGGGCCAATTTTTAAAGAAACCGGGGGCCGTATGTGTTGTGAGCGTAAGCTAATAGGGCACGCACAATCCCTAGTCCGGCCAGCGTCTTCTTTGTTCTATTTAGATCACACTTAATGCGCTCGTGTTCTGCATCTACTTAGAAAGCAGCATCATTTCTGGAATTTCTAGGACATTTCTGGCGGATATCCGACTACTGAAAATGCAGACTCATAAATGAAAATTTAAATATTAACTACAGATTTTGGGAAGTTCGGATTCCCAACAGTATTATTTTATAATAAAATAAAATTGATGCAGGCAATTTTAAATGAATGTACGTGAAACCGCAGGAATAATCTCCAGCAAGCACTACTTCTAAAGAATCTGTACAAATCGGAAGCAATATTTGGAACAGTCAATGAGAACATTACTTCGGTTGCTATGGTGATTGCTTCAAAGTTAACACCAGTTGGGTTTTCCCATATGGTAGCCGTGGTTATATGACATTAATTTTTTTGCAGGTATACATGAAAGTCATATTTGTAAACAAAAATTGGTAAATTATTTACTGACACTGACCGATTTTCTAGAAGAGATGTGATCTTGCGTTCTTGCTCATTGGTGGTAGGTAAGGTCTGGCGCATGCTGAGTGAGTTCGTAGCTTTGTTGCATGGAGAGACAAAGATGGTTCTCCACTGTCATGTCCAACTAAGCAACCCAGTTGGCAGGAATCTCCTGAAGATCATCCCTGCTTATAGTTCAATAGCTAAGATAACATTGTGGGACAATTTGGTGCAAAGGGCCACTTTCCATTCAAAATATGTTGGTTTTTCAGGCTGGCTGGGGCTCCATTGGAAACCTTTGAAGCCTTTTGGAGATCAGTGGGATAATATACCCCTTACAATAAGATCTAATGTTATTATACTGATTTATTGTGTTGGTTTACCCTAGATTTATGGCTAAAGATGCCAGTTATTTATATATATTTTTAGTGTTATATAAAGTTTCTAAGCTAAAGCTACAATATTCACTTTTTGACGTGAGAATACTGTTGTATTAAATTGTGTGCATTTCAGAAGAAACTGATCTATTGAAAAAGAGGTGTTTGAAGGAAAATACTTTGTCCCATTACTTAGCTGGCTAGGAATTTCCAGCCAATCAATACCAGAGAAAGTAGATTAGCCAATCAGCTGCCGGGGAAATATCAGTAAATATCAATATACATCTGCTGTTAAAAGTATATCTTAGAATAAAACATTCACCGTCCAGTTCTGTATTATACAAAAAACACAAGGGCGAATAATAACATGTATGTGATAGAAATCCATTTTATTTGTAAGCCAATGAGAGCAACCATTATAGCTATATGTCTAGTGTATTATATTTATATCACTCTTTATGCTTTGTGGAAGGTCATTGGATCTGGCAGCTTTAGATGAATGATGGAGTTGAGAGGAGAAAAAGAGATCAGGAGAGGAAGCTTTTACCTACACACTACTGAGCTTCACGGCGGCAAATGTCCCTAAACATTAAACTAAAAACCCCTAAACTAAGTCTATAAAATACAAGTAAACAGACTATGTTATATATACAGATTTAATTTTGGTGAGGCTTTATGATTTAAAGGTTATTATTATTCCTTAATTATTTAGAGCTAACAATTTAAACATTGGAACAGTTAACAAATGCGTAACAAAAAATACATAGATACAACATTAGTTGAAGGTCCGTCTCATGGACTTGCCATCTAGCCTTATGACACCTTCATACAAAGTTCCTGGCAAGAATGGTGATCTAAAAGGAATTTTATGGGCAGCTTAGACTACAGGAGGGGTAAATATGATTTTTTTTTTACTTTATGGCCTTGGAGCCAGTTACACGTGACAGCCTTTCTGTTAAAATATCGATGACTAGACCAGGGACAAAAATCCATGTTCTACTGCATCCCTCCGACAGTTTAAATGCTAATATAAAATAATTCCCATGAAAGCTTTAAATACTTACAGATCAAGCTGAATATGCAACAGTTTTACGTTTATCGTTTTTACGTTTTATTGTTAATGGCTGTCAAACAAACATTATAGATTGGGTCTCAATCATCCATGTTATAGCTCCAGAGGTGAAGAGGCAACCCTCAACTGATGCTGGCCCTTAAGGATGCTCCATCAATACAATCTTAAAAACACAGAGAATAAGAAAGCATTTTTAATATAGGTTTGTTCGTTTAAGTTTAATGTTAATTCCATGTTTCAGTAAGAACAATTACAAAGTTTAATTTAGGCAGAGCTGCGTGACTTACAGGTCCGCTATCTCCTGGCAAGTTGACTAGTAAGACAAGTACACTGGGTCTGTGATGACAGGGCTGTGTGTGTTACTGGTAAAGTCTAGACAATACATAACCCTCGAACACACCATCCTTACTCAACACACACCACATTTATCCATGATCTCACTGTTTTGTTTACCCACAGATGGGCCTCCTAATTTCCTATGATTAAGCTCTTTGGGTTATTTAGGGATATAAGTTTAATTGCAAACAAGGAGTGTCATTGTTGGTTTAATCAAAAAAGGCAATTTCACTGTAAAATTAGCCTAGAGATTTATTTTTATTCATTGTAAATGAAATCAAGTCTCTGAAAGTAATCGGGCACAGTGCGCTGAGATGCATTCCTCCGTGCTGTCTTTAATCAGTCATTTAATGGGGTGGCTTGTCATTCCACCATCACCAGAATGCTATAGTACCCTATATATATATATATATAAATGTATATATAATGTATGTATAATTGATCACTTCTTCTTTGAGCTGTCCACTTATTATGATTTCTTTGTAGTTTAGCTTTTGAACATTCTCACATGAGCTTCTGCCTTGTTCCTTTGATCTGGTATTCCGGGTCTGACCTTGTATCCTGTTATCAAACCCTCATCCCATTCATGACAGGTTCAGCACACTCCCGTGTCTTTCAAGAGCATGGTTGTCCAGCTGGCCCACCAAGGATTTAGCAAAGCCCCAGCCTGTTTGAAGTCCCTTAAACTCTGTAATAATGTCCACCACCCAGCTGGTGTGTGTGGACCTCCTCGTTAAAAGATTAACAATGTTAACACAGAATATTGCCACCAGATCAAGGAAGAATAACACATCAATATACAGATATGGCTTCTGTTTGTGCGTCCTCCACAGATTATTATATTGTAATACAATGTGTTGGATAAAAGCTTGTATAGTGAGATTAAAAGTATTACTACAATTAAAAAAAAGATAAGATCTGATGTCTAGTTCCCAAGGGCTGCCCCTATCCTCTGGAATGCCCTCCACTGGCCTATCCGTCTTTCCCCCTGCCTTCTATCTTTCACAGAGTCCCTCAAAACCCATTTTTTAAGGAGGCCCATGAACTTCCACGTTAACGCCCTTCGACCTATATTCATTTAGCTCACCTTCCTAGTCCCTCTCCTGCAAAACTTATACTAGTGTGGCTGCTCCGTCCCTAACAACGGCACTTTTACCTCTTCTATAATACACGTACCTAGGAAATCCCCGGGGCCAAGACCCGAATCCTCCGGGTCACAGGAGCGGGGTCCTGACAGGCCCCAGTCCCTCTTCATTTCCCCTTTAAATGGAAGGCTGTGGGCAGTTCTGGCCGCGTCCCGCAACAGTTTGCTGCGGGTAGCTGAGGCCAAGTTCCCAGGTATGATAGTGCACCAAAACTCCTTCTAGATTGTAAGCTCATTTGAGCAGTCAAATTGTTATGTTATATACTACTTGTTATGTCGTGTCCACCCATTGTACAGCGCAACGGAATATGATGGTGCTACATAAAACATTAAATAATAGGGATAATGGATATTTATTTTTGTAAAGTGCCCCCAGGGTTCATAAAAAAAGAACTTTAACATGCAAACCTTATTGTTTGTTTTAAAAAGTCCTTGTTTACATTATGTGGTGATACGTTCAGAAGTATTTGATTCTTCCGAGATTGCGCATTTCTTTACACCGCATCCTTGTGTTCCTGATTGTTGTTCTAAGTTGTATACATAACTTCAAACTCTTCCCAAACAGCCAGTATAAATATTTCTACGCATGCGATGCCAGCCCTTGGATGGTTTCTACGGTTGTTAGAACGACTGATTTCTTTTTTTCTTTATTTTATGAAACCAAATGGCCGGTGTTTAAGTGAAAATTACCTTATTTTCAATTGTCCTTTAAAGTAAAGTCATAAGCAAGCAATTTCTAGGCTTAACTGCCTGCCTCCAGGATCCTACAAGTATTTTATTGTCATGTTGGTCTCCGCTGAGGTTACTTACAATTGTTACAGTATGTTCAAGACATGGAAATCAGACAGACTGTTCCCAATCAGCCGCTGTGCAAAACACAGCGTACTTTTCAGCTCGTTTTTTAGAACGCCGTGGTCGCCATCTGATTCTCCTTTTGACTTCTTGTAGAATAAATGTTACTATTTGAGACATGTGGTGTCTATGCGTACAACTGCAATTTGTGCATTTACAGACGTAATGTAAGGAAGTTTTATTTTACTGAGATGTAGTAGATAAGTGGAACAACCTCCAAGCCGAAGTGGTAGGGGTGTATGAAATGATTAAACATCATATGGCTATCCTTAATCTAAGACAATATCAATGAGAAATATTGTTGTCCAGAAAGTGCATAGTGTGCGTAATAGGAAGGTTAAAAAATAAATGAGGACGTTCACAGGACACCAATAAATAGCACAGATGGCGGCCCCCACCCTTTGTATTCACATATGTTGTATGTAATGAAGGTGTCAAATATTTGGTGGTGTTGTCATTCTCAAATCATTTGCAGTCCAGAAAGTGTGAAAGCAGACTAATTTACAACACTAGACTTAGCTATATATATATATCTTCATCTATCTATCTCTATATATATATATATATAACAGGCGTGTAGCCGCTATGTGTCTGTAACGCTGACATCACCGCATATAAACTACTGCTCAAAACTTCAGGGACACTTCGCCATTTTTGAAAGAAAAACATTGTTTTGTCCATTAAAATAACATGAAATGGATCGGAAATCCAGCACAGATGGGGTTAATGTTGTAAATGACTATTGTAGCTGGAAACGGCTGATTTTTAATGGAATCTCTTCATAGGTGCACAGAGGACCTTTTTCGCTCCCATCACTCCTGTGTCCCAATGGCACGTTGTGTTCGCTAATCCAAGTTTAAGATTAAAAGGCTAATTGATATATTGATATATATTTATATATATATAAAACTTTTGGTTTAAAAAAAATCTACATACGGTATATATATATATATATATATATATATATATATATATATTAAAACAAATCTCTCAGTAGCCTCTGAGAAGATGTTTGTGCAATTTGCATTTTTTGCAAACACATCTATTGTAATATTCTCTACGGTGTAAAAAATGGATTTTGTTCTTAAAACGCACTTTATGCATCACAAAGTGATCAGAATCCAATATAACAATGAAGTTTATTATAACTAGGATTTTACGCAGGCATAAAAAAAATATTGCATCGCCACAATTACAAGAGAAGGACGAATGTTTAAAAGGACCATTTTTCCGCATCTGGGGAGCTCTATGCTGGAGGCTCTGAGCTCAAAGTGATCATTACCAGGCAGTTTATGGCTTAGCCAGGGGCTATGTTTACATTGGCCTTAATTGTGTTTGTTAATTTTATTGTTTTTACAGGCTGCGTGCTATGGCACCTTTCACACAATGGAAGAATTCATTTGCGTTCCAACATAACACCCAGCACATAACAAAGAAGCCTGTTTGTGTGGTGTCCTTCTCCATTTTTTTTAAAAAAATTTTTAGAAAACAGATTGACCAAACAACGCATTTTCTTTGACGCGGTTGTCCCTTGTATGCCCCTTGTGAGTTTGAACTTCGTTTACGGTCTAACACGTTACAAATCCAGTTTTTACTTTCTTCAAAACACTTCTAGAGGCTCAAAGGAATTTTCAGCGGAATGTTGCAGAACAATTATTCTCGAAACATAAATGAAACTTTGTAGAATATTAGAATCATGTGTATTAAACGCTAGAAAATACTTTAAAATAATAATAATAAAAAAAATCACAACTTCATGGGGGAAAAAAAAATCAGCAAAAATTGTAAACAGGGGACTATTGTTTTGGAAAAAAGTGAAATAAATGACTGTGAGCAGAAACCACATAAATCTGATGCGACAAATACAGAGGCGACATTATACTGGTTATTGGTGTTATAAGAGAAGGCATTTACAAACCCCTTTAACGCTTGTGATCACCCATTAATAGTAAGAAAAGTGTAGCTTTGTTTTTTGTTTGAGTTATTATATATATATATATATATATATATATATATATATATACTTGCATTATTGTATTATTTTTTATTATACTTTTATATACATATTTTTTATTATAAAAACGGTCATACATGAGAAATAATGTTCTGTTTGATAGACGTGATCACGATGCATTATTAAAGGAACATTTAAAGAGCTGTATACTGTATATACATGCTCATACGGATAGTCATTATGTTATTTAAAATATTCCTTTAAATAAAAAATGGTATTGATGATATCTTGGTAAAGTGTAAAGGGCTCACTTCACAAAGGTGACAATTTTCACATAACAATCTGATGGTATTCACCTTGAGTATTCACTAATGGGAATTGTTATTCTTGCACCTGTCTGTGTTATTTATGTGCCTGATGGGGATTATCGTAAGGTTATAGTAATGTTGCCTGCTGGATCTTTAAGGAGCATAAAACTTTTCCACTTTTCTTCTGAACGTGATACTTCTTACACCAGGGGTTGATTGACATCATCTATGGGCAGAATTTGCAGGCCCTACACTGGTCTATGCCCTCACTGGCCCTGCTCCCACCATGGGTGTGATGGACTTTCTAGGCTTAAAGTTTCCGCTACACGTTGAGTCTTGGAAAGGACTGTTCAGCAAAGTTATCTGGTGACATGTATGCTGTCCAGATCACCTTCAGTGAACAGTCCTCAGCCCATGTCAACCAGCCAACCTCTTAGTCCACCATGTTAGACTTAGACCTGTTGATTGACTTAGACCTTTTTCATGTCTATATCCAGCACATTCTTTGAAAGTGAGGTCCCCTTCAGTGCATCTGATTGAAGTTTTTCACCACCAATTTGTTCTTACTTGCTATAAGGATACCTGGGAAATTTCTAAATGAGCTGACCCTGAGGCTCCCGAAATATTAACCCTTTAATAGCCAATCGAGGAGATTCTATGTAATGACTTGTCAAATGTATTACCCGAATGGCTCTAATACTGGCCCTCATGGAAACCTTGACTTGGCATTATTTAAAGATGCACTTAATCGAGTCACCTGCATTCAAGCATAAAAGCATAAAGAGGGATTTTCAATGCTTTGAAAGCGTTTCATTTTTTTTTTCTTTTTCTATTGACAGTGAAGTTTCCAGGTATTAGGACCTATGTAGATCCGCATACCTATGAAGATCCCAACCAAGCCGTTCACGAATTTGCAAAGGAACTGGATTCTGCATGTATATCTATCGACAAGGTTATTGGAGCAGGTACTTCATTTTCCTACATAATACAATCATTTCAGATTTTCTACATTATATAGCATCTTATTTTATTGTAATATAATATATGACTAGTTTGTGTTATAGTAGCTGGGAAATTCCTTTTTGGTTTTATAGCAATGTAAGGTCTGGTTTTGAAATATTTTACCCCCTAATCGGTGTACTTAATTCTTATAGCATTTTAATGGGAAGACTGTTTCATGAAAAAAGAAACCACTGTAAAATAACCAGGTTATATTTATGATTCTATTATAAAAGAATATTAGAGTAAGTTAGTCTCTAAGGAGACATTGGTAGAAAACATAACAGCTTTAATTCTAGTATAAATCTGCTACAATCGTGCAACCTACGGTTCCAGAATTAGCAAATATATTTCTGTTACTTAGAGAAGTCTTGTTTCAACACACTGAGCTTTTAAAGAAACACAAAGCATACAAGAAAATAAACACGTTTGTGTAGATATTGCTGATTTTCAGTACATCACTTTGACAACCTAGTTCCTATTAGGTAAATCTGGTGAGGGTTGCAGTTGATCCAGAAGAAGTGGTAGAGGCTAATACAGTGAGGGAATTTAAACATGCATGGGGTAGGCATATAGCTATGCTGATAAGATGAGACCAATGATTAATTAAGGTTTACATGAGGAAAAACAGGCAGACTGGTGGCCCCATCTAATCCCTATCTACGTCAAATTCTACGTTTCTACAGACATCACAGCATTTTTCTCAATGTAACCATAGATTCCTCAGCATGTATCAGACCAGGGGAGTTCATAAGTTCCAAAAAGTTCCGGGGATAAAGCCGAATAGACATGTGCCACACTTTGCGCCAAAATATTCTCCTACCTGTCCTGTGCTTCCTCGCTGTCTGTGTGTAATAATACACATTATTTATTAAATATTGTATTAATGTTTAGCTTGTAAACTGTAGCCAAAATAAAAGTAGAAGTATCCCCTGAGCCCCATATACCTTTACCCAGCTGCTTTTCAACTCACGTGAGTGCTTGTGGCTTCCCTCCTCATAGCAATGCAGGACCACTTGTAGCACGGGCAGCCTACAGGAGTACCCAGGGGCCCCTTTCTCTGCAATGTCCTGTGCAACTGGGAAGGGGCAGTGAAATAAGCCTCCTCGCTTACTGGTGTCTTTGGTCACCTTGTATGCTAGGGATGGTTTTCAGTCTACTCACTTTAACAGCCACTCATGCTAACACAGCTCATACACACACACACTCTCTTTTGCTGTCCCCCTCACTTAGGCACAACTAACCCATAGCTCATCAATGAGAGTAAAACTCTACACTGACACACACTCATACTAACACCATACACTAACACCCACCAGCACCCTTGCTAACACCAAATACTAACACGTTAAAACCATACACTAACATTCACACGCTCTAACAGAGCAAAGACTTCAGTCATCTGTGATTGGCTCGGCTTCAGTCACTGGATAAAGAGCAGGAATATCCCTCCTCGGTGATTGGCTCTGTCACAGCCACCAGTCTTATGAATAGATCTGTCTTATGTGATTGGCTCTGTCATAGGCACCAATCAGAAGCATCCCGTCACTGGCATTGGCTGGCTGCGGTCACATGGTTAAATGTTTCAGTGAGAAATTGGCTCTGTGTAGAATCAGTGAGTGAGGCCCTGCATCTGTATTATTATTGTTTTATGCATGGCTGCTGGTAGAGCAGGACTTCTGATCGCATGCCAGCTTTGGAGACTCGGGTGTAAAGTATGCCTTATTCATGGCTCTACAGTTGAGATTCAGGGATTCAGCCCCTAGAGCAAGGGTTTCCAAACTTTTTTCGAAGAGTGCCAGATTTGATGAAGTGAACATGTGCGAGGGCCGACTATTTTGCCTGACATTCTTTGAACCATTAAAATTAAACGCAAATTAACTATTTTATGCAAAGTTTATTGAACACGGCATACTTTTCATTTTGTGACTTGGATGACAAATCTAAACAGGTGTTAAATCACTCTGCCTTTAATATAAAAAAAAACAGGAAGCTGAAATATGTCAGGAACATTGGAAAGTACATTACACAAAGTAATAAAGGTTGTCTGTCAACTTTTAAGTTCAAAAAATGTGAACAGGAACATAACACCAAGTATACATGTGTTCAAATATATTTATAACTGATTTAGACCAACTGACATTAACTGAGATTTTACAATGTATTCATCTCAATTGAAAAAAAAAACTTGCCTGCACTAATGTGAAACTGAGATCTGGACTGCAGCACATAGACTAGGTCATCAGATAATGGAATTATAGCACAGTCACGGACAGTCAGGGGTTAATGAAGGGTATGACAGCTTGCTACCACAGATTCCTATATGCTCCCTTGTCTGCTTTATACATGTATCCTGAGTGCACAGCCCTGTCTGCCTGTCAGTGTGTTGTCTGTGCAGTTACTGCTCCTTGTCAAGGTGTTTGGTAGGCAGAAGTTTTTTTCTTCTTCATTAGCCCTTAATGGTCGCCCTTGTGGCTGTGTGTGGAGGCGCAGGGAGAAGGAAAGCCCAAATCTTGCGACTTCCGAGATCTCGCGAGATTTGGGCTTTCCTTCTCCCTGCGCCGGCTGATGACGTCAAGTCCCGCGGCGGGAGATCCCAGGAGTCCTGAGAGGCGCTCAGGGACTCACTGGGGGGGCCGTAAGATCTATATTTGGGCAACTTATCTGTGGGGCCTTATCAGTC
>VKOC01002328.1:0-66726 GCA_009364415.1 Spea multiplicata | reverse complement strand
GTACTGGGTCATGAAAACACAGAATCTTATATGTCTGAAAGGTCACCAGGGATGACCATTGAAGTAACTACAATTTACTCATGTTCCTTTATAAAATATTCACAGGACGATAAAGACTCCCAGTGGAAACATCTGAATGACCTGGCATAGATAGCCATCTTTCTCTATGTCTGTGCCACAACAAGTTGTGTTTAAACACAAAGGAGCTTGGAGCAAGATTGTCCCTTGGGTCCCAGGGATGCTACCTGCATAGACCTCTCCACTATCCCTTTCTCCACATTCTGCATTCCACCTGCAGATGGTGGTCTTCAGGACTCCAAAGAGGAAACATTAGCCGAGGTCTGTATCAAGGACTGCACAAATCTCCAATTTAGCGCTACAGTGGTTGGTGAGGGAGCCCAAGTGACAGCTGCCATGGACCAAGGGCATCATCATTTAGTGGCTGCTCTCCTTTTTTATTATATTTTTTTCTATCGTACAACTTTTTCCAATAACAATCAATTTTTTTAACTAGTTGAATGTCTGGCATATGTGTACAAAGCACATTTTGCATACAAGTAAAAATATTTTGCTTTGTGAATGTTACTTTTAAAGACACACACATTATAGTATTTTATGGGAGATCATTATTTTAGAATATGGTCCTTTTCCCTACAGCGAACATCTGTTTGGTGCAGTTCTTTGTACATGGGAATTCATTGTGCCAAGGGAGAAAGGTTTCCTCCCTTACTTGAGTTAACAACACAAAAATGATATATTCTGCAAGATGTAAAATACACACCCATATATCTCAATCCCTTATATCTAATGATGCAATTGTATAAACAAGGGTGGAATTGAGGATAAAAGTTTAAATCCCATTTTTTAATACTGAAGGTCACTTTAGGATCAGAGCATTTAAGTAAGGATATTTATTTAAATTACTTCGATTATACTGTACCACAAAGTGTTAGCATAACGGTTCTAGCAACAAAAAATGCAATTGATCAGTACAATGAGGTTCTGTTGGCCGTCTGCCGCAAGGTGTATGATGCTGCTAATATCACATGGCAAAAAAAACTGGGCTACAGTATTTATGGCTTAAATCTACCAGGTTAACCAAATCTTGACAAATGGTCAGTGCTGCATAGACTTCTTTGACTAAAGTCTGAGGCATGCAGAGGAATATTTCTGGGTTGTATTGAAGGGAATGCTCATGGGACGATATTGAATAAATATCTCCTTGGATTTTCTTTTTTCTTCTGGGTCAACAGATTTGGGTTCTTGGACTGATTGAGGTTGGTAGACTTTAAATCCTTTTTCAACATATGATGTGCTTCAATGGCAACGCCTCACCAGGATGTCCCTAAAGGCAGGTTGTACCCTGCCATAAACATAATAAAAATCAGCCCTGAGCTTTGTGAGGTCATCTTGTTCGACCCTCTCTCCACAAAACCAAATAAAGGACTATAATGCAATGTCCGAGGTCAAACTATTTCAGATTGTTACTGCAAATAAAACTATATATGATTATTTAATGGTTTTTTTTTAATTTGAAATCTACAATACTTATTGCACAAAGAGGCTGAATCAAAATCAGTGCGTGCACATTCTATTGCAAAACTGTACATCGGAGAATGGATGAAAATCTGCTCTTTCTAACTGACTGGAGTGCAAGAAATATGTGCAGAGTAATACACAAAGAACGCAAGATATTAAAAGAGAACTATAAATTAACTAACTACTGCACTCTTTTGCTTCTTCGAACTGGGTTAATTTATCTAAACCGTAGGCCTGAGGATTTGCCAAATCCTCTCTTTCCTGACATCTGTAGCCCATTAGAAGCTGTATGGGATGTACAATTGCAATATCAAGCTGACCTAGTTATACAGATCTTTAAAGTTTTATCTACATAGCATAATGATCATAATTTACTTCAAGTACAATTTTATGATAAGATGATCATACTGCAGGGAAAATAGGGAGCGATGACAAGAAACCAAAAAAGAAAGGAATATTAAGCCCTCAGGGAATTATGACATTCAAAATCCCAATGAAAAAATGGGTCAGGCAAGAATTCTTGAAAAAATATAACATTTGAACATGGAAGTTGTCTTTAACAAACACTCTGGTTGATGGTAGGATTCTCTGCATATAATTGTGGTATATCTAAAGCTCTGAAAACAAAACACAAATTAAGAGTCAACGTTTGCAAATTAGGTCAATGTATGTAAAACAGGAATAATTGGAGAAAACCGTAATTCTGCTCCTACTCCACAATCACCATTCTGCCCACGTGTGTTAGTAACCTATATTGGCTTGTAATTTATCTTGGACATCTTGATAATATATGTGGCAGCATCCGTTTCACTCTATCTGGGGTAGATCTCTGTGTTGGCAAGTCAAGCTCCCAGCAGGCTGCTTGTGGATCTCCATTGCTGATGGACCATTGCTGATGTCTGCTTTAGGAGGCACAGACTTCCATAGTCTCCCTCTCTTGGGCAAAAAACATTATAAATCAGAGAATAGATTATTACATCATATCCTGCCTTAACTATACAAAGAGGACACACAGCGCAAGGAATAGATGCTAGAGAAGACTCCTCTATAAAGAACTGATATGGGGTAGCTAGAGAGAGCTGAAGGAGGCATGAGAGCTGCCTATGGCTACACCACCTATGAATACATCACTGACCATGAGGAATTATCACCTATAAAGAATCATTGAGAGCACAGTTAATGTTGAGTCAGAGGAACATCTGACTTGGTTATAGAAGAAAGTGATTGGTTCCCTTTATTTTCACAGGACATGTGCAAATGGGCCAAAAGGGATTAGGACACATTTTTCAGTTAGTTTTTGGCCCATTCGTTTTCACGCAAATAATTTCAATTCCTGCTCATTTGTTTTGGTCCAAAAATTCGGGGGCAATTTAGATTCAGGTGAACTTAGGGCAATATGGCGGCACTTGGCATTACTGAAAAACCTGATTCCTTTCATGGACAACCTGGCAAAAGTTGCAAGTAAATTAGCAAGTATGGAACCTTTGCTTATACCATACAGAAAACTAGCCCTGCTCTGTACTAAAGTACTAATGAGATAATCTTAGATGCGCAATGTACATTATGTCCAGGTTCTAACACACTTTAGGGGTGTTTATAGTAAAATAAGCACACATTCATAAACAATGCTTGGTTGTTTACATAATAAAAATGTTAAAACATTCTTGCAACTAACTAGGGGAGATTGTGGAATGAGAAAAACAAAATTTAAAACAAACATAAATATAATAAAATATATTATATAAAACATTTAAGTAATACGTTTAAAAACTTAAGTGTAAGAACTGTGAGGAAAAAATGTATGATTTTAGTAGCCACTGTGTGCTCTTACATGAACGTTTTCAAAAGCATTATTCTTTTTCATGCTACATAAACATTTAATTTAAATTGTTTGTACAACTGTTCTTTACACTAGTGTGTGAATTGACATTGCTACACAAACTATATTTTTTATGCCATCGCGGCATTCAGTGATATTCATTACGTATCCAGTTTTATGCTCTGGATGTTGAAATTTTATCGTCCCCGAAGGGTGGAGGAAGCAGAAAATTAAAATACTCCCATATCAAATGAAAAACGTCTGATATTGTAGTTTATTATTCTTTCTTCATTTTATTCTTTTATGAAGCATCACATATGGATTCCTTATGAAACATGCAATATGCCCCACCTTCTGTGTAAATTAATTCCTAAAATTGCCATGAAACAATGATTTTAATTATGATAAGGAAATATGTATATCATTTTAATAAAAAAGTATAATTTGTGATTAACCAAGTGATAAATTATTTAAATAGGGAACCTTTGACAGTTTTGCTAACAGCTGAAAAAAAATCATCATGGCTATCAGTATATTAGATTTATACACTGGGTACTCATAATTGCTAAGATCTCTGGGCTCCTGGGCCCCATGTAGTTAGAAAAAGCCTTTTGGTGGAAAGGAATGGCAAATGGGTGAAGCTTGACCAGGATTAGGTGTAAAAGCTTGAAATGGGCACAGGCGTATATTAAGGGGGAGAACCATTAATGTGCACACTTACCTGGCAATATCTAATGTTACATTTTTTGGGGCTGAAACACAGGCCCGAACTGGCCATCTGGCACAATGAGTAAATGGCTGGTGGGCCACTGGCCAACAGTACCGCACACTCACCCGATCTGTTGCTGGATATATCCAGGTGTATGCTACTTGAGCATAAAAATAAGCGAGTGGACACCAAATCCAGCCATTGGCCTCGATGATGTCATCAGTTTTATAATTCCAGGGTGCTCCACTGTTACCAGTCTGGCCCTGGTGAAATGTGAAGTGTTGCAAACACAGATACCGTCATCCATTCCATGGACATTTAGCAATGAGATAAATTGATTTGAATGTCCAAATCCTCAATAGCATCATTTGTCAAGATTTAGTTTTGCTAGTATTTTGGGTGTGTTTTTGTGTATTGAGCATAGCTTTAATCCAATGATGGTGGCTTGTTGACTTCATCTCCACATGTTAAGTTAAAGAGAAGAAGACAAGATACTCCATATATGTTACCCATGGTATGTGAATGTCGAAAAAGTATGATTCATCAGACCTCGGTACTTAACAGTGTATTTGTACAATGTTTAGCTAGTTTATTATCAAAGTCAAATTCATGATTTTTTTGCGAGAATGAATGATGAGCACATTTTTACTGGTTTTAAATTCATTGCACAACCCTCCAGCGCTCAGATGGATAATCAGTATACACAATTGTGTTGTATTTGTAGTTTTTTTTATTATCATAATGAAATGTGTTTCCTGGGTTTTTGAAAACAGCTTATTTATTGTTAAATATTGTGTTGTAGCTTCTTTGATTTGCTTCCTGGAACATGTGTACTTATTTACATAGCAGAGGAATAAAATGCATGCCCTTGAAGCAAACTAAATATTGATTCCTTCTTTGTTTATAAAGGTCCAGACTATTCTTGTCCAGCTGGCAGCATTGATGTTTTTTTTTTACGTCCCTTTCCTCTCCCTCTCATTCCTTCTGAAAAGTTACACTATACTAGTCAAGATTATTGTCATCAGGTGATATTCCAAACTCATGCCTTTCTTTATATGCAAGAAAATGGCATATTGGAATAGCTGCCTAATCATGTTACAAAGTGAGAAAAAAAACAATAAACAAATACATTTTACTGTTGCATACCTCCCAACCTTTCAAATGCCCAAAGATGGAGTAATGTTAGGAGCAGGGCTGTCATTGGTGGGGTAAAGGGCCCAGGGCAACTTGATGTGTGTGGGGTCCCCATTAGTGGCAACGTCATGTAACTGCCTTGAGAAAAAAAAGCAGAGAGAGTGAGAATTTTTTTTCATGGTGACTTCCCAGAAATCATGGGTGTTCAAAAAATATCCTACTGGTATCAAAGCTATGCCACTCCCATCATTGGCAGGCTGCAGGGGTACCTTGGTGTTCTTGTCTAGCTGGAATGGGGACAGTAAAATATGTCTCCCCTACAGATTGGTGACATCCATTAACATCATATACCAATACACACAGGATCACTCTTTCACAACATCCACATACTCAATCCAACACAATACATTTACACCTACATACACACTCTGCGTCTCTCTCCATCTCCTCCCGTTTCTCAGGGGCCGCTAAACCTAGGCTCACCCCAACAGTCTAATGCCATATGCTGATACTAATAAATGCACTAACACATACAAATATAACACCATATCATAACACCCGCACTCTATTACCATACACAAACACACGCTAATACCATACACTCACACACACTCTCTAACACCATGCATTTACAAACACATATTCACATACACTTCCATACACTCTCATATTCTCTCTCTCGCTACCCTCAATCTCACAGGATTTGAATACTTGCAAACATCCGTGGATGAAGGAGAGGCTTTGTGATGGAGGGTAGTCATGGACAAGAGCGTGATTAGCCATGTAAAGCGTGGGGCTAATCCCAAATAGCATTATATGGATTGAGAGTGGTAAGGCAAATGGGCATTAAGTGTGTGAGTGGCTAGATGCTTGAAGTAGCCAGTTGGTGGTGTGAAAATAGGACAACGGAGGGGATGTTACATTGTAGCTCTGGAGCTGTAACATATGCTAAAGGAAAGTGATTTAATTTGCGAGAACACATATTACATTTCTTACAAGAGTAAACTTGATCTAGCTTCCTCATTATTTATGACTTTAAAGTATACTCCACAGAAGGAGCAAATTTAAGTCGTTAATGGCACTAAATACATACATTTTCTAAATTTGTTGAAAACGATAGTTAAAAGCGTTCCCAAGACAACCATGTAATTATAAGGCATTACTCTTTGAAATCTCATTTTAAAAAACAATGGATGTAGGAAAGAAAATATTTTTTTTTTTCTAGAAAAGTTAAGGTACAGCCAAAATGTGCACATCTTTCCTTTTTAGGAAAAATAAACAATGTTTCGCTTTAAAACAGCTAAATCAGTTATAACTTTTCTTCCAAGGAATATTTTTGAGGCCAATGTTTCGTGCTTGACCTTAGCATTTCTAGATAAACTCACTAGTGAAAATATATGTTATTGCGGTTGCTTGGCCTGTAGTAGTCCTTGCCAAATGACACAATTTTTAAGAGTTGGAGTTTTAAGTTGTTTTTTTTTATTTAAATTTTTCTGTGTATTAAATATGATTAATACTTGAATTATGCTGCTCTTTACTGTTGGTAAATATAAATATTGGAGTACCGAACCAAGGTCACTAAAGCTGACAAACATTTAATTGTGTACAGATTTTTTTGTTTACATGTTTACTTATGCTACAGATAAAAACAGGAACTGTGGCAGTTTGCATAAATATTGCATTGTGATCATAATATGGAACACACTGGGTTTGATTTGGAGTCTCTGGGTCACTTTCTTCTTTCTCCAGACAAGGATGCAGCATTAGGCTGTGCACATTACTTATCTACTCCTTGCTCCCATTCCTCCCCAAGGTTGTCTGGAGCTAGACCCACTCCCATGCATGGGCACCCCTCCTGAAGCCCCTACCTCAGAAGAGGATGATCTCTGGGTAGTCTTCCCTGGGAAGCTCCCAGTTATGATTGTGATCACAAACCACTATTTCTTGAAGGATGAAAATGTTTGGAGTTTGTAGGCTTGGTTCTGATGTATTAAACCAAAAACTCATCTTTCTTTGATGCCAGATCTTTGTCTGGCGCTTTAAGTTGGTTTCATAACCATAATAGTTGTTTTATTGGCACTGGTCAGCATTTTCTTGGACTATAGTGGCCTTAGGTACATAATATAGAATCCTCTGTATGAAAAGTGATTGCAAGAAACCTACGGTCTACCATTCTGGAATTCTGGAACCAAGATAAGTTAAACCTTACAAGAAAGAGAAAAATAAATGATGAAACTGGCAAAATAAATCTAGTTGTCTCCTTATTACAGTAGATTGCAAAGTCTTATAATATTGAAAACATTTTAGTGACCTAACATATATGACAATGTTGATTAACATCAGTTGATGAAAGATCACTTATCAGGTGAAATTAAAATTGCACTAGTTGTTTTTAAAAATGCATATCTCACCCCACGTACCAAGGTCTCTTCCACTGTTAAAAGCTATTCCTATTCTTTCTCCATCCACAAACAGACCACTTTTTAGATGTCCCAAATAGCTAGCACTTAAGAACATTGCTAACACAAGCCTATGGCAACTCTCTAACATGTTCCAACCCTGTCCACGGTGCTGAAACATGTGATGGGACAGGTGAGGCTACTATTTCACATGCCAATAGTTGGGGTCCATACTGCGCCTCGCATAAATATTTATTATGTATACGTTTCCAATAGCAGAACAAGAACTAACCTGATCATGAGATGTTGGCGTTTTGCAAGGGGTGAAGAAACAGGCTACTATTAATGGTGTCTGTAAAATTGCCATATATCAGTAGTATCACTATTTAAGTCAATGCACGGAATTTAGACATCATTATAAACCAGGCATGTCCAAACTTTTTTTCGAAGAGTGCCAGATTTGATGAAGCGAACATGTGCGAGGGCCGACCATTTTGCCTGACATTCTTTGAACCATTAAAATTAAATGCAAATTAACTATTTTATGCAGAGTTTATTGAAAATGGCATACTTTTCATTTTGTGACTTGGATGACAAATCTAAACAGGTGTTAAATCACTTTAATATAAAAAAAAAAACAGATCAGTATTTTGGCAACTTATCTGGGGGGCTTTATCAGTCCGGAACATGGGCCGCAATTGGCCCTCTGGACGGACTTTGGACATGCCTGTTATAAACGCTATACTTACCAATACTTCTACCACATTACCTTTAACTGAGAATCTGAAGTAAGCTTGGCACTACTAGAACTTATTGTATGCTGTATAGCATATATAGCATGTTAAGAAATTCAATTATTATTCAGTGGTATGTTAAAAATATTTATTAGCAGTTTAACTCTGTTTGGACTCACTTTAAGGATATTCTGTAACTATTCCATTTACAGCTCAGTTTACCTAAAGGGACACCCCATTCCAGCCATTTTATGGACTTTAGCAGAATGTTCGCTTTAAGTGATCACCCCCCCCCCCCTTGCAAATTCATGGAGGGGTTTTGCAGAATCTGCATGTATGCATTTGCCTGTTTCCCTCATCTCCAGCTCTTTAGATTGCTGGAGATGTGTTTGGCTGGACACATATCCTGCTGTCTGAGCCCATGCCTTGTACCCACTGCTAGTAAGCTCCAGCGCTGGCTCAGCAAAACTTTAAGCCGCCAATCTGTGGCGTGAAAATGGAATCTCGGAGGAGGTCTTGTGCTGCAGCTTTTTTTTTTTTTAATATGCATTATTTGCTGGGGAGACTGCATGGGACACCAAACTTTATATCATTGTATTCAGAATTTATTAAATCTGATTGGCAGCCAAGGAAAGGCAGGCAAGAGTTTAGGATCAGGGACAGCAGTTTGGTATATTTAGGTATGCTAGTTATGTTGCTGTAAAAATATTAATTGAATTTAAATCTTTTAAAAAAAAAACTATAAACAGTTTTAATAAATTGATTTAATAATGATAAAACTGTTCTTCATTAAAAATGGGTAGATCAAAATGTGTTTGTTGGCAAATCAGGCCCCCCAATTCATGCTATGAACAACTATTATTACTCTCTGATTTTTGGGTAGAATTATAAATGTTCACACGGTTTTAGTTACAATAAAGCGCTGGACTGTTTCACCAATAGATTTATGCACTGACCAATTGTGAAAACTGCCAGGAGGCAAAACGTGCTTCTTATAAAGGTTTTGGCTCATAAATGCAACTCTCTTAACATGTGCCATAATATGTGCTTTAGAATATCTCAACTATTAACTACATGAGGTACAGTTTGCAGAGTCCCAACGTAAATCATGTTTGAAAATATTCCATGTAAGGTAACAAAAAAAAAAGATGAGGTAAAAAAAAGCAAGTTTCAAAGGCACAGGAAATATGTAGCATATCTCAAATACCTCCATTTTATGAATTCACTCTTGCCGTACAAGTTAACTGCCCTGCAAGATTAAGATATGAGAACAACAAGGGGAAATTGGTACGGATTGGTGACTTGATTTGCAGATGTATTAGTTTTTAGCTTCACAAATAATGCCATAAAGGGAAAAGCAATTTGAAAATAGAATGGCTAGTTGTATCTCTCATAATTATTAAACAATGCTTACTAAATTCTTGCAAGCCAGCATTTTCACCACAAATGATCATAAAGAAGGTATAGCTTATGAATCCCCCTTCCAGTACATACATTACAAAAAGAAATGTCTTCTCACGCTCCAATACAACAATGTTCACATCGATCGTCTGAATGACAAGGCATCCCGAGTTTGAAGGAATACTTATGGTGTCACATTATTGGATGTGCCTTAGGCCATATTATACACACAGGAACCATTTGGAAAAAATGTTTGTTTCATTTTTGGTCCATTCGTTTTCAGACAATGTATTCCGCTTCCTGTCCCTTCGGTTCGGACCAAATTCAGAGGGCTTTTCCTTGTCACTCACCCTCACTTACACTCTTATGCTCTCTCACACTCTCACCCACTCACACTCTGTCTTAATGTCTCCCTACGTTCTCCACCGACCACTTCTGTGAGAGAGTGAGAAACCAACAAAATCCAAACACAAATTCAGAGCGGTCTGCTTTGTTTTTTGTTTGCTTTGTTAGGGGTACCTCCTCCATTTCATATATTATTACAAATTAACCAAATTGACAAATGTGCTAAAAAAAAAGAATAATGAACATTGTAAAAGTAAGGACAAAAAGACACAGCAAAAACAACTGCCACCACCCATTCGCTTAAGAAACAGAGATTCACCACTGGTCCAATCAATGATCCACGTCAATCATCTAGGTAGAATTGTGGTAGACAAGGGTTATATTATACCTGCCAAAAACAGTTATTATGCTCCGAAACTAGAGCCTTGGTTATAGATAATATAGATAATACTGTACACCCAATCCTGATTCTTCTTTTCTCTTTATTGCCTTTTCCAGTTGTCCGTTATTTTTAAGCTATAAAATAAAGTTGTCTATTGGTGTGCTAAACCCCAATTCTAAACATGAGATAAGCACTAAAGTCATTATGCAAATATCTTTGCATAACTCAATGATTAAATGGAAAGATAATTGACTGGATACCCTTTGTAATTGCCAGCTATTACTGAATTTCCAGATGATGGAAGGAATGTTGTACTGCTAACAATTTTGCAGAATTTGTACAATATCTGAAATAGTCCTGTTTTTTCTTCTCTTAGCCAGCCTGTATATAAACTTGGTAAATAGATGAGATTAATTTAATGAAAACCTCTTCTGTTGCCAGTAGATTCCCTTGTTAGAACACACCCATGTAACTTTCTATTCTTCTCTCAAGAGCTGGGATCCCTTAAAGACGCAGTGAAGAACACACTGTAACTATGAAGACGCTTTATTATATTTTTGTTAATTATTATTATTTATTTGATGGTGGCTGTTTGAGTGTTTGCAATGTATTGAAAACACTCTACATATTTTACATTGCATACCAGCATAGGTTTATGAACAGGTGTTCAGCCTTTCTTCATCTTCTCTATATGTTTGCTGATTCAACTGTATTATTATTGATGAGTTCTGATTGTAGATGACAATTAGTTTGGCTGAGTTTAGGTTACTTTTCTTGCCAAATAGTGCCCTCTAAAACTGGCAGTAGGGGCAGATGTACAGTTATTTGAGTTAAGTATGTAATCAAGTCAATAGAAGGAGTCCAAGATTACATATGCTTCGCTGAGATGAGACATGAGTAGTCATACAACCCAGGACACACAATGCTTGTAAAATATTGATGTACTGATCCTTGATTATTTCCAAAAACAAGTTGCCTAAAAGTACACACTAACTTGCTTTTTGTTTAGGCTAGCTGGAGGGCAAGTTTAGAATCTCCCATTAGGGAAATTTAAAGTTAATTATTTATTATTAAAATTTAAGTTTTACCCCTTAAGGACAATTGGCGGTCCCTAAACCCATTGAAAACAATGCATTTTGAGCCTGTACATGTATGGGCTTTGTCATTAAGGGGTTTACTGGGACACACACACTCTTTAGCTACTGATCATTTATGCCTTTATCTGTGCTCATGCCAGCATTATGAAGTTAGACAATGACAATTGTGACTCCTGGTCCTACTGTTTCCAAACTTTCCGAGCTCCTATAAAGAAGGGGCTCTAAAGTAAAGCAGAGAGGTAGAGGAATACAGACTGTAAAGACAGGCTCCAAATAAGAGACATTGTGGTGCATCTATGAAAATCGTAGCAAGGCAAAATCAATTAACTACATTGCGTATGTTAAGTAGAACTGCTATCTCTATAGCAATAGAATTAGGTAGTGAAGGTAAATGATACATTCTGTGGTTTTCAGAAGGTTACGTGTTAGTTCAACTGCAGGCAGCAACAGCCATCAGGGAGGGCTACAAGTGTCTGGATTGACTGTGCCAATTGGTCTACTGTTTTTACATAAAACCACTGTGGCATCCAGGGAGGGGGCAAAGAGACAAATGTATGGAGTCACATAAAGTCACATAAACCCACACAAGGTGTTGCAGTCAAGGAATGTGTGTGGGTTTGCAGTGTAAAATTAGCGGCATAACTGTATTTAGTACCAGACGTTTTCACTTGAGCCTATAAAACTGGTAACAGCAATTGCATTGTTGTATCCTGATACAGCATGCAGAATGCAATCACAGTAACCACATAATCACTTTAGTAACATTTATGAAATAGGCAACTTAAAGGTCAACATTGATGTTACTGCTATCTATGTAAGTATACATTTTCTGTAGGTTTACCCATTGCAATGTGCAGTTATTCATTTAAGCCATTTTCATACATACCTTAATAGTGTAACAATTATTATTATTACCGGTATATATACAACAGACTTATACTTACTGTCCTGTATTTTTACAGAGCACACACATTCTGGAGTTACAGATCCTCTGGTCAATACTGTTATTTGTTATTATTATTATTGTTTTATATAGCGCCATCATATTCCACAGCGCTGTACAATGGGTAAACATGACATTAAAAGTAGCGTATAACATAACAATTTGACAAAAAAGGTAAGGAGGTCTTTGCTCAAACAAGCTTTCAACGTAGAAGACCCAATTCCACATTCTGTACTTGAGGTGTATGAACATATGTGAAAAGTTATTATAATGTTTTCCACACATGTTGCATTTTAGGTTTCCACACTCAGACTTCCATCAATGCTTCATGCAATACACGATACATTCTTAATTAGAACAATAAGTATAGCAGTCGTAGCATGGCAAAGATCTTGGCACCTGGGGCAAGCATCAAATATGCCCCTGACACTGGAGCAAGTGGCACCAGGTTAGAGATTCCGCCCCATGCAGGAGTCAATTATCACCAGATGCTGGCAAAGAAAATCACCAGGAGGTCTGGATGCATTTCAGCTAGGCGGCTATAGAGCAGCGGCCCTCCTTGTCCCATGCAAGTTACGGATCTTTAATGCAAGGTGGTAGATGTACCTGGCCATCGTTAAGAAGCTGACTACAAGATGGGTAGCTGCTTTGGTTCTTGAAGTAAACATGCACCTTCAGGAAAAAAAGTCTCCCAAAGAACCGTACCATCAGTCATGACAATCCTGCCAAGATGCAAGATAATACACTTTTTTAGAACTAGACATGGTTTATATAGCAAAGCTTTTGGTGGCAAAGTTGGCAAGCTGTTTGGGGAAAAGATGGCACAGAAAGGATTTTGGGGGCTACGCCTCTCATATAGTCACTCTACCAAGGAAGGGGAAATTGACATACATAGGAAACAGGAAAAGAATAACAAAATTAACACACAACACAATGGCAATGAATTAAACAGGCCAAGGCACCAGATTAATCTCCTTAAATAGAAAATACCCAACAGATATAAAGGGAAGTAACACTTACACGTAGACTAGAGAGTGAGTCATTCCTAATACAAGCAAATGGAAATGAGAGGGTGATATGACAAGTATCACAAATATTACAAGTCAATAAAAAATGCATATTTATTGAAATTGGTCCTATAACTTCTTTGAGCTAGTAGTGAAGACAATGAGTGGTTTAAGCATGTATTTTCATGTTGCCAGTTCCTTGAAGTAAGAAAAAGATGGAACCAGAGAAATGTTACATAACTGAAGGTGGTAGGACTTTGCATCTGACTGAATGTCAACAGTGATGGAGAGAGTATGTTTGAGATGTAGCCAAGATGGTTAAATTATTCAGAGAGATGAGCTTTTAGGTAGGTTAAGATTATAAATTGTAGGAGAATATCCTGGAGAACATACAGAAAGAGACAGCGGAATGACCGTAAATGACACATGTCTTTGTTTACATTTGGTAATGATTAAGGTGGTTCAATTATATTAGAGTTTGGAGACATTAAATCCATCAAAAACATGATCCTAACTGCCACTGTTGGCTACAATAACAGAACCATGGCAATGATAATGATAATAATTATGTGCATTATGTTCCCCTCAAGTTGGTGCGGTGTTTGTCAAATCGGTGCTTACAGAAAGAATACCTCATTGATGCCTTTAGAAAATCAGCATCCAGTGTTCAACTCACAACTCGTTGTGTCCAGTCATGCGATTGTATGTTATTTTGTTTATTTATGTGTTTAATGTTTGAGAAACCCACTCCAACCTACATCAAACTTCTTACCACTCTCCTTGCCAATGATGATAGCTCATAAGTTGATTGCACTAATTGTTACACTGGTACTAAGGTGGGGCAGTCTGTAGGACCATTCCATTGGTTGCTATGGTAATATATATATATGGTCCAAGAAGGGGCGTGGCCTAGTAGGGCGGCGACAGGTGTGCCTATAAAGTCCCCCCCCTTCACGGTGAGAAAGTCTGTCCAGAGCATTAACGGCGACATCCCACCCAAGCTCACCGGCGCTCAGCCAGAAGGCTGAGCTGTTGCCTGCGAAGGAGGCAAGCTGGGCTTCACGCCTGTATGTCTGCATGATGCTATTGGGCGGGGTATTCACTGCTCACTCAGCCTTGGAACTTGCTTATTGTCCTGAGGCTAGTTTGTTCTTATATTCTAATAGCATATTCGACAAACCAAAAGACATGGCGAATGGTGACGCGGCGATGCTGAAGGTATCTGGCGAGCTTATTGCGTCTTACTCAAGCTGCTTGAAGTGTCTACTTTTTGGGGGTAGGGAGCGCAAGCTTGTGGCTGGCCGTAGGCACTTTCTCAGTAGATGGAGGATTCTCGTGAGCGGTAGAGAAGTGCTGTCACAGTAACGGGTTTCCGTGCCTCATCGGTTTCAGAAGAGTCTTATATTATCTCTTGGAGCACGGGACTTTGGAAGCAGCAGCAGCAGCGCGCAGGAGCAGCAGCATGCAGTCGAGCCGGGCCAGCGAGGGTGAAGTGCATCAGAAGAAGCCCTGTGACAGCTCCGCGAGGCAAGCGCGATGAGGCGACGGGGTGTCGCGGCTGGGCTCTGGGATTTTATACGTGGCCTGTCCTTCGAGCGAGTCGAGGTGGCAGACACCAAAGATGGCCCCCGATAGCGCAAGGAACAGAGTGAGCGGCAAGAGAAGAGGTGGGAAAGTGCCGGGGCAGGACTGATGGTGCTCAAAGGGTAAATCTATCACAACGTCTGTACCATGCATCCATCACATGTGAGCCACAAGTGCCGCGGATGATGGGTGTTTAGTTAACGGCAATTCTCAGACCATATATATATTATAACGATTAAAACATATGAAGAGTACCAAAGCAATTTGTGTTTGGTTACAGTTCAGTTTTTAGTATGTGAATTTTCAGCATGATCTCACTACTGATCTAGTATATATATATAGTATATATATATATATATGAATATGAATATTCAAAATCAACATTATTTTTCACATGGGTGTTGTGAATTTATGATTTTTAGTGGATATTAATTATTATTATTCATTATTATTATTATGTCTTTTTGCTAGCCTGGGTTTGCTCTGTGCATCAATTGGTTAGCCAAAAGACACGTTGGAGTCTGGGGAAAAATAAGATATTAGTAGGGAATAATCAATTAATTTTTACTAACACTTCTGTAATTGGGCTGTATACTGTTAAATAGATTTATTATAGGTGGTTAAATGGACACTGGCGATGGAGTGTTGGCTGTCGGAGAAAAAGAAAGCAGGATTTCTAGAGTATGTGATGTACAGCAATATACTGTGATTCCTGTTCCCAGGTTATTTCCAGACATTAAAGACCTTACCTATACCTGCACCTATCCAGGCACAAGTAGGGGTGGCTGTCCTGTAAAGCTTCTTAAATTATTGGATCATAAGCCAACATTTGCTTATTTCAGGTTGTAATCAGTGTAGTGGTTTGTAGATTATATGGATGCTGGGATTTAATTGCTAAACTTTGTTGACCACTCCGTTTGGAATGGCTTTCTAAAGAATAAAATCCAGACATGAGTTTTACTGGGGTTTCTCAGAGATTTCCAGCTACATTGGATTCAGTCTGACAGGGTTTTCATCTCCATAACTGGAAATAAAACTGTACCACAAAAACTAGACAAATGATGGCGCAATTATTGAATATACAGCTGCTTTTGGACCGTATCTTAAACCCAGAAATTAATAGACTATAAAAGCCATTGTTCTTTTTTTATATATATATCAAAGTAAACCAGTTAGAATATTGTTAAAGTGCAATGAATTGCATTTGTTCTCTTTTTCTGCCATCGAGAGGAAATTTCCTTTGTTGCATAAACTGAAATGGCTTTGAAAAATACCGTTCTGCAAAATTGTATGCCTTCTGCTATTTCTGTAGTACAGTACTAGCTAACGTAGCATTGTAAATGTACTTGAATATATTATGTTGATTTCAGAATTATGATAGTTAAAGTATAGCACATATCAGATTTACTTAGCCCAGTAAAGTCTTTATTTTATACAGAGTGAGCTAGAAAACAAAGTAAATGATACAGTAGAGAGTTTAAAAAGCAATCAAGATGTAAATAAAGTAGAGCGTTAAGCATATTGAATGTATTAAATATATATATATATATATATATGTGTGTGTGTGTGTGTTAGCAACACACTGTATGTATGTTTACCATCCCTAAGTTATGTCCCTGGGGTTGAGAAATGTACGTTTGTGGGGAACATTATTTTTGCTACCTGGGACATGTAGATCATAGTGTATGTATGCATGTGTGTATATATATATATATATATATATATATATATATATATATAGATATATATAGATATATATTTATATATATATTGAAAATGGGATTTAGCACTACAAGTAACTTTTTAAGAGCTGTGTGATAAGAACTGCCAAGCCTGGGGCACCATGGAGGTATTTTATTAAAGATGAGATATGAAAAAAATGACCATGTGCAGCCTACTTTGCAGGTGATGAATTGCTTCTTGAACTAGGAGTCTTCATTTATCACCACCTAGTAAATCTCTCCTGTTAGAGCCACTCATAATATATTTAAATAGTATTCAGGTTATGATGTTCTGTGAATCCTTGTGCTTATGATAAAGTAAAATGAATCAATTCCAAAATATGTCAAACATGTACACATTTCTGCTAACAGATAATAAACATGCCATGAATTATTGAAGATGGCATTTTTCCAAAAAAATGACTATGGAACAGAACATATGGATCTTAACAAATTTGAACTGTAGTAGTTTTCAATGTCCCTTAGACATATTGTTGCATCACTTGAAACTGTGGGTTACCAAAACATTTGGAATGACTTTTTAAGTGAGGCTCTTTTGGGGAAAGAAAGTATCCTTTTAGTAACATTCTGCTTGTGTTAATGTACTTTCAAGTTTAAATGCATTATGTGTTACTTTTATTTTTTTTAAAAAAGTTCTATACATTGTATTTTTGGGAATATATCAAAAAGCAATGCTTGTGCAAAGACTTTTATAAGTACCTCTTTACCTACAGTGATAAAAAAATCACTCTCAAAGTTCTGAGATGTTACAGGAGTTCCTCTTCAAAATTGTTCAATGAGAAATTCGGTCTAGTATGACTTCCCATTAACACTCAAGAGACTGACTTTATGGGTGGCTCCTAGAAAGAGATCAATCTAGTTATTAGGTAGTAGATATTAAAAAGATATTGAATATGCTGTCACTATCATCCTGGCCCAGTCACTGGGGTTGTAGGGGAGGTTGGTGTTAAACAATAATTGAAAGGCAAACCATTTGCTTTGAGAATGGCCCAGCTGAGCCCACAAATAATGAGGGTTATAGGTCATCAACAATAAAAGTTTAGACTGTGTCCCCTTCTTCGTGTAAAGTCTGAACCTGCTTATGTGGAAATACACGTACAGCACCCTATATTTTCCCACAGAATTATTAATCATAGACATTAGATACTTGTTTACTTAATGGGGGTTCAGGCAAAGCCACAAAAATATGCATTGTCCCCTGCAGGTTGCGCTTTGGGTTTTCCTCGGCTTTAAGCTCCACAAATCACAGGCAAAGCATAACTGAGCATTATGGGAGTTGTAATTCTACAACAGCTGGAGAGTTTCCTCTTGTCTACCTTGTTCTAAGCAGCTCTGTTCTGTTTTAAGTAGTAGTACTGGAGAACTTGTGGCCCATTTCCATGGATAGCTGATCTACTGTTTCAAAATGTAATTTATTCCTGTAGTGCCTTGACCCGCCATAGGAGTTAGCAGCACATTGCCTTGCCGCCTGCTTGCCTTTGGCTGCAAGTCTAAGGACTGATCAGACCTTGGCTTTAGTGTTTGCTTTGGCCGGATATGATGGATTGAATTGTGCGTGTTAACCCAATGGCTGCTTCACTGAGTAGGAATGTTTTGCAATGTGATGCTTGGCTGTCTGGTAGCAAAGGGAATACATTAATTGCAGAAAAGAGAGACCAGACAATATTTACTAAAACAGCCACTCTTCACATTAGGTTATAAAGGTATGTTTGTTTATTTGAAGATAAAACATATTAGAAAAGTATTGTCTAATGGTTCTAAATGTAATCATACATTAATCATATATATTTAAAGATATATTTTTGAAAGTATAAACCTGCAGAGTTTAGTCATGCACATCTGCATCAGATCTTATGGGTTTTTGTTTCTGAAGGCTTTCATAACTTAACAGCAGGATGTGACCCAGGTAGGATTTAACACCACATCAGTAAAGAACATGAATAAGACCCATAAGGTCTATTAAAGAGCATGAAGTGGAGTGTGTCAAATCCTTCGGTGTTCCTAGCAGTGCTCTATCTCGTCTGGTTAGAAGAACTACAACTTCCAGACTAAGTGAGTAAGCAATGTATAAAATCCTGCTAAGAAACATAGACTTTGATGGCAGATGAGGATCGTCTTGTCTTCCCATATGCATTTTGTTCTATGGATACCCCTTTTAATGGTCAAGCTGGATTGCTAATGACCAAGCTTCAAGTGTGTGTGCGTTTCTCAGTATATCTAATGAAGGTCCTTCACCCCCTAACCCAAGAACACATGTTGTTGGATAGGGTAGAGCTATCCTATTTTATAGTTTTTAAAACTCCCTTATAAAAAAAATACATGCTGACATTCCTCTTATACTTGTACTATAAAGGTATTTGGCAATCGGCAGGATAAAAGGGTGTGTCTGGTCGACACCCGGCCAATGTGTCTGGTAAGATCTCATTGGGTGGAAAGTTGAACATTACTTTCCATTCAGCAACTCAGTGGATTGTATAACCTGCATTCTGTATTTTATGGTTTGAAGGAACAGTTCTGTCTGGCAAAAGTAAACAAATGCCTCGCCGTAAACCTGTGTATATATTCAGTAGTTTTCAGGTTGAGCTATTAGCTATGAAATTGATGCCTAAAGTGTAGATTATTGAAATAATCTAGTAACTTCAAAAACTTGTGGAAAAAAGTTCTTTTGGAGATAAGATCTTTGTTAAACTAAATAAATTATGCATTTTAATATATACACGTATGAAGATTTGGGGTAATAAGATTGTTTCAAAACAGATCTTTGCTTCTAATACTATAGAAGTAATACTATAAGGTAATTTAGTAGAAACCCAATTTACTTGACCTCTGTTTTTTTTTCATTGAATAAGGTAATGGTTGCTCTATTCAGAACCTATAGCTTTTCTGATTATGTCTTTCCACTTTTCGTCAGAGGACTTTACTTCAGCTGCATTGATCCCTTGTTCCACAATCTAAGACCTTGTTGTAAGATACCTATCGCGTTGCAGGCATATACTAACATGGATTTCACACTAGCTCTCTGGTCATTAGAAACCTTACCTTGCCAATTGTCGACTTGACCCCTGTCAACCATAGAGTCTCCTATATATAAAGGGTCACATCAAAGACCGGCTCCTTCCCATGTCTTACAAAAAATCTACCAATTGAGTTTTTTTTCTTTCATGTAGCTGTTTTTGCAGGTTGTCAAATAACAAGCCTTATAAAGCTGGTTGATGCTTTTAATTACTAACCCTTGGAAGAGCTCGAACTGCAGTCTGGGACTTTAAAGATGCATTATAGTTAGATGTTTTAAACAATGTGTTGACCCCCTCAAACATGTTTAAGTACTGTATACTATTGACCAGCAGTTAAAAGTGTTTATTGTTAAGCATAGTATCTATGTTCGGAATACACAGTCCTAATGTAGTTGGGCGTAGTCCCATGTACTACACAAGGAGGCTGCGGTACCACGTTCTTCAGCAGGTCATTTTTGGCAGATGTCCAATGTTTAAAGCTAGGGTTTGTCCTGAACTGGTTGTTTAGTTCAATATGTTTAGGGAGAAACACTTGCGCTGGTCTGTGCAGATAAATGGCAGGAAAATACTAATAAAAAGCAATTCTAAATGGGATTCAATGACCGTAGCAACAAGTGAAATGTTCATGCCAAAGGCTTCTCTTTTAACAGTTTGCCCTATAATATTTGTGTTATAAAATGGCCCAAACTATTTGTTTTTATATACCCCTTTCCCACGATTTTCCTGGTGGACCATGAAACATTTGCTACATGCAATTCTTATGGGGCCTTTTATATTATGGTTTGTTTTATATTTTAGTATATCCTTGGGTTGTGGTAAAATATTCATATAAACACATTCTATTTTATACATGACTATATACTTATGGCCACAATATTCAATAATAGATTCCTTATTTATCTGAAATTTTATTTGGATTATTGCATTCATTGTACCCATTGGTGTTTCCCAATGTATTGACACGGTAGGGAACATAATCACAGTTTTTCTAAATTCTGGAATGTATTTATTTGTTTATTCAACAAGAAAAAAACACTTTATGAATAGTTGTTTTGTGAGTTTATTTATCAAACAGTGGGATATTTCCAACTCTAGGATGAAATATATTTTAGGCTGTCTGTTGAAAAATGTTAATCAAAATGGTGTCTACAATAATGCACTCATTTGATTTTATAAATCAGAAAATATTTCACAGTAGAACTGTAACGGTCAAATGGCTGTTTCTGCATTGCAAGATCAAATATATCGAAATCAAATAAAAAAAAGCTCCCAAAGATAATTTAGCAATTGGGCTGTTTTCAAAATTAAAGAAACCTTTCTTTCAGGTATGATTAAATAAAAAGGTCTGTCTTGAGAACAATCTAAGATTAGATTGCCCTCCACACCAGTCCAAGGCTTTTTTTTTTTAATGTACACATAATGTATTCATTTGAATTGTGCTTATAGTCTGTACACTCCGTTAAATCATTTAGCACGATGTTAATTTCCATTGATTTCAATGTAGCCACAATTGTTTTCATTTAAGGCTTTTCAACCACCAGGGACATTGATGAAGGGTTTGGCAGGTCACTGAATCAAGACTTTCTCTGTCTCCATTTGTTTTAATGTTAGAATATATTATGACGATAATTATTTTATGTTATGACAATTATATCATAAGAACTGTCATTGTTAATTATACATACCTGTTTAATGCCAAAATTGGTTTAATGACCACATAAACATATCTACATGCACATGTGAATGAAGTTTACCAGCACACTCTGACATAGATGTTTCAGGCTCACATTGTTTTTATTTAATCTGAGTATTTTTCTGATTTTACTTGGATGTATCATAATTACAATTTAATTGGTAAATCCACTAACAAAATCTTTCCCTCCCCCTCTTAAGTTATTATGCCTAGATTACTTTTGAATCTAATTTTCTAAATGTCCTTTTTTCTGTTTTAAAAGAAGGTGAATGTTTTTAAAAAGATGCCAACTCTCTGTAGAGGAAACCATTGTTCCCTGTTTGACTCTAAACGCTACATTGTTATTCATACCTCTTGATCAAGGGGCACGTAGTTTTGTAATAAAGTGAAACATGGGTGTAGCTTTCAATGGTTTACTGTTTACAAGTTAAGACGCAATGCACTTGAAACATTTAGCCCCCGGACATGAGCAAACATTTCATTCCATTCCATGTTTGTGTGTGTATTTTGTTTTCTGTCAAGGCTGTTTTCATAAAACTATGCATAACGTTTTGCATTCTTGAAATACACTGCAATGTTATTGGCTTCATTAAAGAGACATATAATTATAATGTAAGGTTTTTTTCTCTCTTTTGTTTATTTCTGGAAGGTTGCAGATAAGATAATCTCTAGTTAAAATGCATTTGACTGTGTAGAATTATTAGCAATATAGGCATGGCCGCCTTTAATATTGATTGGACCCTGGGGAAACATTTTCTTGGGGGGGGGGCCTGCACTCTATGCACCGCCCACTCCAACCTCAAAAACAAAGGTACTTGCTGCTGGCTCTGCAGATTAGGTGGAGTCATTGCAGTCTTCCCTAGCATGACTCCATGAGATGTCCTCACTCCACACACACACAAGGGAGGAGCAGAACACTATTCCACTCTCATAGCAGGTGCCCTGTGCGTACCACCCCCGTGGTGCTCCCTCCTCCGTAATCACCCCCAGGTATAGTTCAAATAATAAACACATGGAAACCCAGCCTTGCAGGTATAAATCAACTGAAGAATCACAAGCTAACTCAGTACTGAATGTATAGATCAAATAATTAATGGAAAACCCTAAATTGCAGACGTAGATTACAGGCAGACACCCCAAAGGCCAGCTATGACATCCACAGGACCTTGCTAGCACGCAGATTGGACACATATGACTTACGTCGCCACCTTTGTCCCCGGACAGCGTGTTTGTGCCATCTTTGCCTTCCTGTGCCATCTTTGCCCCCCCACTTACACATCCATGCTACCACACACATTTATACTCATTTGTTCACACACATACTCATTCATACACTCTTCCACACCCCCTTACCTCAACTACAGGTTACTTCTGTGTTGCTCGCACACTCACATAATGAAAGGGGTCACAGATGAGGACCCTGCAACCATGGTTGTTGCGGGCTCAAGGGGCAAAAGTTTTGTTTTTTTCACTCTTACTCTTCAGAATAATTGGTTAATTGAGGGAGAGTTATTCCCTTTTTAAAGTAAGAAATATTGAGACTTTTGTAATATTTTAGTGGAAAATACAAAAAACAAAAGTGTCTTATTTGTACTTAATTTGTAAATCTTTTATTGTTTATTTTTTATGTGTTTGATTTAAGTGGTCTCAACTATATGAGATAATGGGAATATTGCTGTTCACTTGCAATTCACTTGCAATTCACCTATATCATCACCTTCTTTATCATCATTATGTCCAACCATATGGTATTCTGTCTCCAAACTAGACTTTTGACATTCAATCTATGCTAAAATGAAATTTTGTAACCATATATGCCTTTTTTTCTTTTAGAAAAGTCTATCGCCTTTTTAAGGTATCCATTATATCTGCCAACACAACCTCGCTTGGCAGTAAAATTTCCCATTTTACTGCCAGTGCTGTAAATAAACCTTGACTTTGCTAAAGGTGATATATTCTTTCCACTAATCTTAAGGGATGACCTTTTGTAACGTGCACTGACATCAAACCTGTAGGTGAAAAGATCCTCAAAAAAGTATGTGAACATATCTAACAGTAATCATAAGTCCTTCATGCTTTCCTTTTTCCTCTGTAAGAAAATAGATATTTTGCTAGTCCTGTTTCTGCATGTTTTATAGTTTAAGCTTTATCTTATTATTAACTTCAACTGAGACCTGTGGTGAGTAATTACAAGGAATTCTTGATGTGCCAACAGTATATGGGGAATACTTATTGATATTTTGGTTTTATTCAAAATCTGCCATCAATAAATACTGTGTAGTTCTAGTCTTGATAAACCTCAGGGCCCAAGGAGCCACAAATTCTAAAAATGTAAATGCCTACATTTTATTATTTTGCAGGAGAACACTCCTCGTTTAACTTCCATGGGTTTTATTAAAATCAGGGCAAATTTAAACTCTTCAAGTGTATGTCAGCCCATTTATTATTTATTTCTCTGCAAGGCTGACCTAGTTTAACATTTTGAGCCTACGCAATTACTCAGCGGCTACATGTCCCCTGGTAGGGTTGACTTTTTCACCTTTGCTTTATTGAATCACTTTCAGACCTGATTGGGTGGCATAATTAGCAGGACCCTTCCGCTGGTTAGTATGGATATTGCACCTCTTAGTTAGAAGATTGCTATCTAGGCTGTGATGGCGAGGCTCAGATGTCCGTAGTGCAAATGGGTGAGATATTTGATCTTTCCAACAGTTAGGTTGACCAACGGCAGAGCAGGGGGAGCATGGAAATCGGCCTAGGCCAGAATACACAGCTGAGTCTTCTATTGTATATTACGTATTTCACTATTTGAAAATGAATATCAAACATCTGTGCTCCTTACAGCTGCTTTGGTAATTAAAACATTGTAGTCCCTTTGCTTATATCACATATGCTGTCCATGCTGCTTTTGCATATTCAACCCTAACCAATAAGCACTTGCTCAATTAGTATCTGGATATATGTCAGTTTTAATAAACAGTAGTTTGACACAATTGTCTTTTTTTTTTTTTGGACTTTTTATTGACATTGCTAGTGCTTAGAAGCTAAACTAATCTTTTCTCCACTAGAGGGCCCATTCATATTAGTGTAATAACTTTACTATGGTTGGTACACAATAAATATAAATATTTCCCAACATTTAATAAATAACATTTAATTGGAAGAACTCATGGATGACAAAACAATGCTAACTAAATTTTGCCTGCATGTGATTATGCTGTTTCACAATCATGAACTTGCTTTGGAATGGCACTTTGGCCATTTGTTTTCCTTACTATTTTTTGAATTAAAATTAGGTTTGTAGGAAACCGTAACTGTGAGCCACCAACATTGTGAATCTAAACACTACGTTTGGCTACAGTGAAGGATGGGGCATCAATATATTGATGATATATATTGATATATGTTAAACGTTTGCATTACTTTCCATTAAAGAAAATTTTTGGGGGGCTTATATTTTTTCAGTGGGTCTTTAAGCCAGTTTACTATTCAGATAATGCCTGTTTAATATGCTAATAATGATTATATCAACATTGTTTTTTCATTAGAGAGAAATGTATAGCTGAGTAGATGAGTTTTAGACAAAATGCTTTTTGAGTTGTCAAGAAAGAAGACCTTCAAACTTGTTTACTATTTACAATATAAATAATCCAGAATCTACTGATAATGAATCACAGATGAAATGTTCGATGGTTTTCAGGGATAAAATGTTTTACATATACATGTGTTAACATTCCTGGATTGTCCTTGGATAACCTGCTTTAGGGAGGACTTATTCCCAGATCTCTAATGTGGGGAGAGTCCTCTCCTCACTGCTCCAAGAAGGACCCCTCATTTGGCACTCCAGACAGCTATACTTCTTCTCTGGAAAGTCATAAAAAAGGACTAAGTGATCTGGCTTTCTTTCCAACAGCTGGAGAACCTTTGGATGGAGATATGTTTGCAAGCAATGTAATGAAAATACAGAGCTTTGACAAGTTACTTAATTAGGCCTAATTAAGTTCCTCCATGGAGATCATTGCACCCTAAAATGCTTTGGTTTGTAAAATAGTACAGCCCAAGAAAAACAATTATGTCTCCTATAAAGGTTAATAAAAACAAAAGATCTTTACATGTACTGATCATATTTCATGCTTTCTGGACTGCTCTGTTCAATGTCATTTAAGGCCATAGTTAACAATATTAATCAATTTCTTATTCAAGGGGATGACTAACTGCCAGGTCTTTCAATGATCTCTAAACAAAGACCTAACACTCTTTTGAAAAGTGAGTAATGAATAATGTTACTATATAGATTTCTAGATTTGTAATTGCAACAACATAGAACTCTGGAAATAAGTGCAACAAGGGAACGGGTCAGTAAGAAATGAACATTAAATGCAAATAACAAATGTATATAGGGGACAGTAAGGGTCCGTTATATTAATGTGACACATGTAGCAATATTAAACCATGTACTAATCAACATGGAGCTGCATGAGTAAAATAATAATGTTAATTATAAAATAATAAAATTATAATTCTTCCTGGTTAATTAAATAAAATAAAAGAAAGATACTACTTCTTATACACCATTTGCTTCCCTTTATGTAAAGTTGAAAATGAAATAAAGAGTGAGATTTATAAACAGAAAAAAACTTTGAAAACCTTTGTAAATCCTAGGAAAAGATGCATGATATACATGCTTTATTCAAAATAAAGAAGCAGAGGCTCGGCACTCAAATGATAAGGTGAGTTTATTTCACGCAAGCCGCAACGATTTCGCAACAGCCAGGTCTTTCCAAAAGTCTTGAGAAAAGACCTTGTGCGTCGAAACGTTGCCTGCGTGAAATGAACTCACCTTATCATTTGAGTGCTGAGCCTCTGCTTCTTTATTTTGGATTTATTGAGGGACTTGGTGGTACCCTGGCTTGTGCACCATTTCATTGCTGAGTGCTGCATTCCAACCTTTCTTTTTGTGTATACATGCTTTATTGTCATAATAGGCAGAAAAATGTTATATTTAACATATTTTGTGAATGTTGGTGACTATGCTGCCACAGACTTACTTTTGACATGTAGCCATGTCAGATAATTATAAATATTTCAATAAAAAAGAGAAACGTCTAATTAAAATGGAATAATTATGCAGATTGCATCATAATTAGTCTAGGTGTTTCATCAATGAACACTACAAACAATCAATCAATGCTAAATAAACACAGTTGTCCTGCTGTACATAGAAACACAGAATTCCAAACCAGATAAAAATAATGTGGACCATCTAGTCTGCAAGCTGAGACATCAAGCCTTACTTGATCATCGGCCTTATATTCTTATATTCAGCATTGTCAGGAACCCTTTCATGGAACCCTCATCCCACAAAACACAAGGGAAAACCTTCAGCAAGGTAGCTCTGTAAACAGATATGTACAGGTCAAGTACTAGCCAAACTAGTAGCTAACACTACTCGCCCACATTTGGATATCACACACAACAATTTTGGGTGTGAGAAAATGGACAGTCACTATGGCAGAGATATCATTATTTGGTTAAAGAGTCTCTGCCAAGCCAGATGCAACAAAATGATACTCAAACTAATGTGTTCATAAAAAAAATGTTACGTGTTGGATGGGTACAGGCTATAGGATTGCATGTACCCATTGCTTATACTAGACTAGGATGACAAATTCTTCCTCCAAAAAAAAAAAGTTCACCTAAGCCAGTGCTGGAGATGAATAATTCACATAGATGTGGGTGCATTGGGCTGAACACATCTCCTCCATGGCATTTAGCTGGGGGAAAGGTGCAGAATCCCACAAGACTACACAAAAATTTGAAAGGACCATGCAGCTATCATAACCATTAACGTGCATATGATGGCGGAAGTGCCCCATTTAACCTGAAAGACCCCTATGATTTTTAACTTGCACTTTTTGATAGGACTCTCTGGTTAAATGTCATATATTGTGTACCTCTAGCCTAGGAACCATGCCTGGCTTGTTCAGAATGAGCAGACCAGTGTGGAAATGAAAGTTTACAGTTTGTAAACTTTTTGCACACATTTGAACATGCAGGCATTGTGAAGGGCTGTTTTAAACATGGGGACAAACCATGGGGCAGCTACCACTGGCCCTGACTTACTTTTGGGGGCAACATACCTCTCCACCAAAGCTTCCTCCTTCGTGGCTTGTCCATCACTTGCTGACGCAGAGTGTCAGGATATCATATATATATCATGCAGCGTGTAGACTGTGGAAAAGGAAGGTGGCTGCACAGAACTCCACTTCACTATCATGATTGGGCTGGCAGTGGATGCCAAAGGGTGAAAACGTGCCCCTGGTCTCATTAAGTATTAATACAGCCTGGCATAACCGGTTTACATCGAGTTGTGAAATCCAGGCTCAAAAAGTCATATTATGTGAAGAATATGCATTTATTACTTATAGTACAGTGATCTATAGGGAGGTGATACATGTCAATATAGGCATTTATTGAGCATGTAATGTTCGTATGATATGTTGTGTGCGTAAAATACCTATTGCTAACCTGTTTCATGCGTATATACATGTATGTGATGTATGTTTTATTCTGCCCTTTAGTGTGTAAAAGCATATGTGTGGCTGAGCTTTACTGATGTATCTATACCCAGGAAGAGGAAAATACATAAAAATAGTATATGCGTGCAATTCATCTTTAAGCAGTAGATATTGGTTTTGTGGGGAATACAAAGGACAAAGTTCTGCTGACCGGTCATAAGAAATGCCACCTGGTAGCAAATAGTTATTCTCATAAGCCAATGGAAGTTTTGAAGTAGCTTTTCAGTCCAGATATTACAACAAATCATAAAATATCTATATCAAACATGTGTAAATGTCATCATTGGAGACAGGAAATTATAGATGCATCCTACGGTTAGGATTATGTTGCAAATAATGTCCCAGAAGTCTCAAAAAAGACATTTGTATGTAATGTTTTAACGGCCCCTGTTGTACCTGGGGGGAATCCAGCTCATTAAAGTTCTAACTCACCAAGAGCGTCCCAGAGTTATTAAAATACTGCTGAGTTGGACAGATGTTGGGCCATGGTGACCGTTATAATACTTCATCACTAATTTTAGTTTCTGTTACTGAACTTGACCTATACTGTCCATTATTATATTCCCTTGATCAAATGACATGTGGCAGTTAGGTATTGGTATGTGTTTGTCTTGCATAGATACAAGATGAAATTAAATAAAGGGCTTAGTTTATTTTTCTATAGCTTCAGACATTAACATCTGTTTCTAAGCTTAATGCTTTATTGCCTTTTAAGCACAATGGTCTAATGTGCTGATTTTCTTTTTAAGGCCCAATGTTTGTGGATCTCGTTACAACGTCTACTGTTGCCCAGGATGGAAAACGCTACCTGGAGGGAACCAGTGTATTGTCCGTAAGTACATTTCTCTTTCTCCTTCGCTGACCTCTCATTCCTTCTTCCCATTCCTTCTTTGCTTAATTTATTTCTTTACGATGTGTAGGCCTAACATCAATTCCAAAGGCTTTTTTTTTTTTAAAAAGTTGGCTTAACATTCCAACTTCTGTCTTATATCTTCTCTGTTTCAATGTATCATTAGTTGCCATTGAATTTAAGTGACACTATACCTGCAGCACCTGATTAAGGTTATTGTGCAATATTAGGATGCAGATTAACTGGTTGGCAAAGCACACCAGTAACTGCAACTACCAAAACAAGGATTACTTGAAACCATGTCCACCAATAGTTACGTTCTCAAGTGATGTTATCGCTTTGCATTACGCATCAGAAGGTTTTAGACAGTGTATAAATAGTTAAGTACAAGATAGTCTACATATTTTTTGGGCACCACCACACATTGGGCTCCATTCAACAGACCATTACTCACTTCCAGGCTATCATTCTAACAAAAAAAAATCTGGTTTAAATAAAATTTAAAACATTTATTAGAATTGCATTGGCAGACCAAGAAGTCATGGTGACGTGGAGACAAAAATATATCTATATATTTACACTGGTTTTAGGTTTATTACGTAATCACTTCCCAACACCATTTTTTTTAACAAGTGAAGTCTCAGAAATATAGGATGTAATCACTATCAGTCTTTCCATTTGGGTTTTTTTAAGCCCTTTGATAACAGGAACATGTTAGATTAGAGATGAGGATTACATTTTTTAATATTCTTAACAATCGTAAATTGGTAAAGTGCATTGACACAATAATCTGCCTTTGTTCATATCAACTTCAGCTAGTCACTAATGTAGTCCAAATCTCTAGGAGCATGGAAATTCAAAACTGTAAACCAGACACAATTACCAAACATTGCCAATGCAAGCAATAAAGCTAGTCGCTTTCATAGAACAGATGTTAAACGATAAAATCCAAGTGCTAAAACTCAGCAGTGTTACAAAAAATGACAATAAACGAGGATTCATCATTTATGATATTACTTGACATCATAACATTTTTAGCGCAAATCCTATGCAGATTTTACGATGCTTCATAAATAATTGGAGTGTGAACAGGAAAGCGATCACACTGCCTCAGCACATCTATATTTCAGACAGACTACACCCCTTATCAAAAATAATCTCAAAATGTGCTTTGCACACTATAGTTCTCATATAAAAAGAGAAAATGAAGTTTTATATATATATATTATATATAAAGTATATATATATATATAGGGTATTTGTAGCAAATGATTTGGGTGGCGAGGAACATCAGGTTTAAACAAAGGGGTCATCTTGAAGGATATGCTGCATTAGCAGGGAACACAATTTCTGTCCTCATAGAACACTGAAAGTGAGGTTACATTTTGGCCTAAATTCATTAAACCACTCATTCCCCAAACAACTGCCAGCTTCTGTGAGGTGCCACAGGTGAGATCAGCTTGCAAAAAACTTTAGGGCGTTAGTTAAAGAACTTGTGGAAAACCGTAATTCAACTGTATGGAACTCATTGAGGTGAAGGGGCCCTGTTGGAATGCCCTCAGAAGATGGCAAAGTTGTCCCTTTGAACTTATTGAATAGATCATGAAGATGTGATCATATCAGATCGATTCTGAGCCCAACCTTTGTGAATAGTCATCTTGTTTATGTGTGCATCAATTGCTTTAAGGAACATAAAATACATTTTTACAGCCATTATCTGTGATAAAGCACACATTTTTGTTTTAGAATGTGCATAAACTGAAAGCCTTCAAATCTCAAAAATCATGGTTTTGTTTCAGATGTTAACAATACAGCATGTTAACATTTATTTAATGCATTCATGCACGAATGTGGAGTTACCTCCAACATCAAATGTTTTGCAGTTGCAGACCTAACTGTAACGTCTGCTTAAATAATGTAACATGGCATTTATTGCACTGAAATAACCTAATGTGATGATAATTTGGAAAATTAAGGAAGACAAAAATGCAAGTGCACCACACATGTATTTATACATACAATGTAGGGAAAAAACATAGATCCATATTAACAAAGTGTTCATTTTTTTCATATCAGCCATTTGTCGACATTCTTGTGGGGATGGATTCTGTTCTCGTCCCAATATGTGCACGTGCCCAACTGGTCAGACGGCACCATCCTGTGGATCCAAATCAGGTGAGTGTATGTGTATATGCACAGTGTGTATGTATGTGTGTATATATATATATATATATATGGAAAAATCATCTTAAAAAATAAAATCTGAATATGTAAATTGTTCATCGGTCCCGGCTTTGAGAAGAGTTGGTTCTGTCATATACCAGGTTTCATACAATAAGTAAAATATTATTTAGCTAAGCATTCTTTTTGACACATGTTGGAAATATTGTGTCATGCATATACTTGTGTCTGTTTTTGGTTAAAATAATTTGGATTTTCATCTCAGAAAATTATAACCTCATCTTTTCTTAACGCTCTTGATTGCCATAGCTGTACATGACAAAGCTTTTGCTCTGGTGTTGCACAATACCACAGCATACAAACCATTAAGCTACTGTTCACAATTTCTTTTTCCAAAATCAAAAATACTCTTCAAAGTAGTTGAATGACGCGGGGGCTTATGTGGGAATGGAAATGAAAATTTGGCTTGACTCGCTTTAATTGAAATCAGTTTAATGAATTCAGTTCCTATCCCGATTGTTGGATGATATCATTTCCTATATAGACCTTTATCCAGACTATTTTGTTTAATTAAATAAAGCTATCTCAGGGAGCACATTTTGCATTACACCTTTTTTTCCACCAGAGCTACGGATACCGTGTCAGTTATTGTCATTTTAAAAAAAAGTTTTGATTAAAATTTCCTAGAAACTTTCTGTTCAGGAAATGGCCCTCCAGACTTAGAAAGAAGAGATAGGCTACTAGGGATTTATGAATGGCCGTGAGGATGAAAGTCAAGGCCAGAGTAGGATGGAGGAAGCATTCCCTGTGTTACTGAGACACTGCTATGGCTTTGCTTTTTGGTGTCTTTTGATAAAATGCGTTAATCATTCGCCTCCTTTAATTTAAACACTTTGTGAATTAACTCTCTGAACGTTGTCATGTATTTATTAGGAATGACTAAGGACTTTAATAAAATTAGGTTTATATTTCTATACGTTACACACTACCTTCAGTTTTTGCAGTCCCGTCAGAAAAGTTATATCTGTGTGGTAGGAGTTGGGATTCTCCCAACAACGAAAAGACCCTTTCAAGGGTCGACTCATTCATAGAGCTTTACAGACAACACTGATACATCCTCTAACACTGGAGGCAAAAGAGATGTAAAAGTAAAAGTTTTTTTGTGTGTTGGTTTTTTTTTGGTTGGAAGACACTGCCAAGTGAAGTGGTTTTGGTGGATTCACTTAAAGCGTGAATATTGGTTAATGGTTTTCTAGCAAACAGAGGCATTCAAAGTGTTTAAAAAAAGTATTTGATACCCTTTTGGAACGATATTTTTTCTTGCTCTTTTGGATCAGCATATGTTTATTTAGAAGGACTGAACTTGGTCAGCCTGGTTGTATCTATGGACAATTGATTTTGGAGGCTTCTGATCAGACTAAAGTAATGTTTTCATATTTTACTGAAAATCGTCCTTATACTCTGGAAAAACACACATATTATTATTATTATATTATTATTATTATTATTTCACCCCTGTGACAAAAAATACTGTTGTATTCACACTCAGTCCTCCAGGGTGCAAAGACAGCTTAGAAATGGTTTTAAGAAACCTATTTGTTTGAGACACATTTGTTATTGTCACTCATTTATTGTTATTTCATATAACAGCCATTTTATGGTTACATATTTTAAATGTTTAAGCAGTATTATTTGACTTCAACTGGTATAACAGATGTAACAATTTTACATTATCTCAGCACTTTGTCAGCAGTATCCAATTTGGCCATTAGAGTTAGTATCCTTAGCATCTACTGATAAATGTGTCCTTATCATACTTACCCAGTCAAAGGTTACTAACTTTTCACTTACACTATTTTCTGTGACAAATAGAGACAAATCTATTTGCCCAGTATTTTAGACTCTCCACCACACATCTCTCGCTCACACCTCATCCTCTACACTCTTTGTTTCTTTTACATATTGTTTCAGTAGAACAATACCCACTACTTCCTATCCATTCTTCAACATGTGCTAAAAGAAAACATTAATAGTTCATAGAGTGTGGGAAAGTTGACAGGCAATTTGAAAGTGAATCTACCAAGTAAATAAACTTTGGAAAGCCATGAATGTAATATAAGGAATAGACATATTAAACAAACGTTTCTACCAGTAATAATATAATGAGCATGGTAACCTTCAGAGCAGATTTCGTTGCTGAGACATGTTGTTGTGATATCTACCTATTAATTCTTTGACTGTATGTTATAATACATACTATTCCATAGTTTCCATGGAAGAAGGGGTCAGCCCTTCTGAAGTCCACCATTTTTGGGCTGATTTGCTGATGGCAAGATGCTGTAGGAGAACCCTGGTAGCTCAAGAAAAGAAATCAAATAGACAAGTTAAACTGAATGACACATGTTATAAACAGATGTTCCTTGAACAATTAATTAGATAATGTCTACACGGCACTATAATAGATGGGAGTAATGTTTATGCATTCGATTTAAGCATGTGTCAGATTTGTGTTTATACGCTCCTCATACTGTAGAGCCCTGTGAACTCCATTGGAAATCAGCAAAAATGTTTGCAAAATGATGACAATAATAATGAAAATAACAAAATGATATGCTTTATTTCAATGTAACATGGCATAATACAGTGATATTGGTGCAGATTGAAAAGGGAAGTAATCACAATAGCAACTAGCGGAATGTTACTGTTGGGCAATTCCATTGAAACATAGAAACATAGAGTTTGATGGTAGATAAGAAATCTAATCTGCTAATTTTCTAAGTTGGTCATTGGTTTTGTCTTAAATTCAAGATGTGCCTATCACACGAATCCCTTCTGTTGGTTGCTCTATTTATCTATGATCCCCTCAGTAAAGTAAAACTTTCTTTCATCCAAGTCTTTGACCATGTAGCTTTAAACTATGATTTCTCTAAAATGTGTCCTTCTTTGAAATAAACTCCCATCCCGTACTTTTGTTACATAGTTGGTTATTATGGTAATATAACAACTTTTTTCAAAATTTGCAGAAACAATACACACATTCTATATTTGGACAGTTAATTTTACATTTCGTCAGAAACTATATCAAAATTTGATGTCATAGTATATGAAAGTTATTATGTTTTTGTTTTAATTGAAAAAGGTATTCTGATGACTGGGTTTTTAATTCACCTCTCTGGTCAGACTTAATGAACCTCAGTTAACATTTTTATAATGGAGTTTTATTCTGCAACGCATGAATGCTAGTTAATGATCCTAAATATTGCCAATTATTCTGAGAATGTGTTTGTCTCTGACATGTTTATGAAAACTGGCTCTTTCTGTGTTTCTGTATAATAACTGTAGCCAGAAAGTGATTTATGGGAATTAACATAGAAACAGAGAAGTTGATGGCAGATAAGAACCATTCAGCCAATGTAGACTGCTCATTTTTCTTGCTGTAAAGACTCAAACTTAATAGGTTGTTGGTCTTGTCTTGGATTCAGGATAGCCATACGCCTATGCCATGCATGTTTAAGTTCCCTCACTGTACTACCCTCTACCGATTCTGCTGGGCGTCCAACTTACCTCTTGGTAAAGTCCATTACACCAAAGCCTCTGACCCTTTCGTTTTAGATAATGACATCTTATTCTAACATTCTAACATTGTAGTTTGTTACTTGCCATTATCTGTTTATGTAGATCACTGATCTATGCATAGCATTGTGAAACAGACTTGGCACTAAAAAGTCTATTATTTATTTCCTTTTTTTTTAGGGTTACATCATTAAAACAAAAATAACACGTGTGGCGTGTAATACATGTTTTTGATTGTTGATTTTCTTTGAGCATCCATAACCATGGATGTTATTAAACAATAAATACATGCAGAGTACATATATAGCCGAGACAGTTTTACTTGGTTAATTATATACATGAATGAATCAGAAACTGATGTATATTAAGTAAAGAGGATCATAAAAAGACATTTAGTGCTAAGGAGTTGATTTTATTGCTGGGATATTTATCTCCTCTGGAGGGTTTAATAAAGTTAATACTTTTATCTCCTCTCCAAAATGTAATAATATAACGGTGTCGAACACGGAGACCACCTTTTACCACAATTATTTTTTCCAACATCACTAGGCAAAACCATTACTGGATTCTAGTGTGTCTCCCCTGTGGTTTGTAAGATCCACGTCTGAATCCCAGCAAGTTGGTACAAGAATTTCAGTAAAGTTCACGGCTGTCTTATTACAGTCATAATACAGGCACAGGATCAGATTTGAATTACCTATTAGTACTAACTTAAATCTTTCTGGAAATGCACAAATCTATCGTTGTTGGAGCCAAACATCTAACCATTCCATTTATTATTATCCTATATCCCAAAATGTTGTGTTCAGCAATTAATTCCCTGACAAACCATAGGAATTCATAGTATGTCTGGTCAGGTTGTTTTAGGCATAATAAACCAATAGCGGTTATTCATCTTTGTTTTAGTATTTCATAAAGAATATTTGTCATTCGACTCACTGCAACATGTGCTTTTATTTAGTCTATAGTACGAATTGCTATGTTTTATTTTAATAAAATCGCCATGTCCTTCTCGGCGACGTTAGGAGCTATTAGTTTCTGTCTGAAACAATTATCCATTTTTAGAAAAAGCTCTGTAGGCCAAGTGAGTTCTGGGTCGAAAAGCTTTAATTTTCTTCTAAACTCAAGCTCCCCCTTTAATCAAGGTAAGGTGTGGAAAAAGGTATAGTTTTTGTGACAGCATAGGCAGTGATAAAATGCATGGTTTATGCCATGTTATAGGTGTTCGTGTTCTCTCACACTGTCTCTTACTCTTACCTACAAAAACCACCTCTTCAGAGGATCATACAATCTACCTTCATGATACCCTAAACCCGGATTCTGAAAGAAACCATTTGTCCTCCTCTTGTTTGACATGTCCACAGGTCACCCTTGCTCCAATCACATTATCCCCACCCAAGCAGTCTCTCTACTTCTGTATCATCCCCACTGAACTGCCTAATATATTAACCCCTTTAGGACAATGGGTGGTCTCTAAACCCATTGAAAACAATGCATTTTGAGCCCGTACATGTACAGGCTTTGTCATTAAGGGGTTAAAAGCTTGCAGTGGCCTCATTTTTAGTGTCCATAATAAATTCTGTTGCAGCAAGAGAATCTGGGCAATTGAAAGCCTTGTTGTGAGGCACATCAATGGCCCGACAGGGGAAATGAACATTTAGCTCTTTAAAATAAAAATCACTAGATCATCACTAATGCGCTCATGAGAAGTAATGAGGTATGAATGGATTAAGCCGACAAGTTCTTATTCTGAAATCAGATTGTGCTATGGAACCAGATGCAGGACAAGTCATTTGCAATTGGAAAATGCCCTCGGTTATGCTCTTAATATATCACATTTTGCACAGTTTACATAGCACAGCATGTGTTAAAACTGAAAATCCGGAGTCTTTTTCGATTTCATCACCGTTCGGCAGTATTTGGTTCTGCTGTGTAATGCTGAAACAATGCTACATACCAGAAAAGCAGCCTCACACAGAGACACCCAAAAGGTCAAATCATCTCTCTTGGGTGTACACCCCCGCATGCGGTTCTGTAACTATTGTGTTATGCAACATGTATAAAAAGTATACTAGGTAGAAATAACTAAAAGTGACACTAACAATACTAAGTGTATTCTATCTATCTATCTATCTATCTATCTATCTATCTATCTATCCACTATGGTTCAAAAGTTTGGAGTCACTTACAAATCTTGTTTTTTGAAAGAAAAGCACATTTTGTCCATTAAAGTGCCTCCAGGTGGATCAGTGTATAAAGTGTATACATTATTAATGTTGTAAATGACTATTGTAGCTGGAAGTGGCTGATTTTTTAATGAAATATCTTCCTAAGCATACAGAGGCCCTTTATCAGCAGCCATCACTCCTGTGTTCCAATGGCACGTTGTGTTCGCTAATCCAAGTAAAAGTTTAACAGGCCAATTGATCATTAGAAAACCCTTTTGCAATTATGTTACAGAAATGTCCTTGTTTTTCATGAAAACAGCTAAGTGACCGCAAAGTTTTAAACGTTAGTGTATGTATGTACGTGTGCATATATATATATATATATCCAAATAAATAACCAGCTGCCTTTCATTGGTTGATGCCAGAGGAGCTCTTTCGGCGATCAATAGAGTCGCTCTTATGGAGCTTTAACTCCTGATGCAGAAACTTGGCCTGTGGAGACGACTGGCTTCAGTGCTAGGATTTCAAGGTCTGTAAGAGTGACTCTATTGGTCACCAGCAGGGGCCTCCTCTGGCATCAACTAATGAAGGCAAGCTACATTGGTTGATGCCAGACGAGCCCCCTGGCGGTGACCAGTACGGTTGCTCTCCTGGCGCGATCCTAAGGGTTCTTCATGTTGTGCTTCTTCATCTTTGTGTAAGTTTACCCACCACCATATTAGTTTATTCGGTTTAAACAACGAAAACGCAAAATTCATGTTCATTTTCATGTTCCCCTGAATATGAATGTACAAGTATACTCCCTACTACCTTTCTTGTGAATGGAACTAGTTAATTGGTTAAATCCATTAACAGTTTTGCTAGTACACCACTAATCCCTTTATCTAAAAGATTAAAAAGGCTAAACTACAATTGTAAGGTAAAAACAAAACATTTTAGAATTGCCTAGAAAGAACAAATAGTGGTGGAAACTTTTCAAAATAAATATAGCTTTGTATAATTTTCATAGATCAACTGGAACACTGCCAATTCACATGACGTTATCATGTTTATTCAAACAAATCACTCGGTAACTCTCAACAAAAAACATGCAATGGTTTATTGCCTAGAATATGGTCCGGGTTGGAGATACTTTAGTAAGTTAAATCATAACCACCCTTCCAATTTGCATTATACAGCCCACAATACCTAGCAACATATGCAATTTTAAAATCACTGTTTATAATAACGTGCACATCCCTCGCACATTACGAAGGCTTGTGTTTTCTGGGGTGACTTCCATGCCCCCATGGTCCAGGCATTCACAGGAGTTACCTGACTCACAATTAATGGCACTTCACAAAAAAAAAGTGGATTGTACTTCCCAGAATTCCCTTAATTATGGGAAAGTAAATAAAAAACCCAATGGCACTGATTGATTAAAAATCTGTGCCTCGGAAGCCCATTTTTATCATACACAAAATAGATCCATTCTCTGGGTCTTTAACAACGCTTCTCTTTACCGGCTAAATGGTTCGGTATCACAGTTTCTCAATGCAAATGCTATGAGTTGTATTGTAGATCCCAACACTTCCTGACTGAGACCTTTTAATGCTCAACTTGAATGTGATGCCGTGTGTTGTAACCCTTCCTTGACGATGGTTAATAAACAGATTTCATTAAAAAAAAAACTAAAACATATGTGTATTGTTGGTAAGGGTTCAAGAGAGAATATGAAAGCTATAATGTTAAAGAGAAATTCTGGTTCTAAAAGTTAAGCAGTCCATTAAGGACGCCAATGGAATGTTCCTGATTGCTCCATTTTTAACACATCACCCATAATTACTCCTTGTAAATAGGAACTGAGTGCCAGCACAAAATATTAAGTTATGTAACGTATCTTTTATATAACATCTTTTCTCTGTTTTCAGTCCAGCAATGTAACATCAGATGTATGAATGGAGGAAGCTGCAATGAAGACCATTGCCTTTGTCAGAAGGGATACACCGGTACACACTGCGGCCAACGTAAGTAACAGATTGTTAGCTGCTTGGAATGTGGATTTATTTTAACGTCACCGTGTTAGAGGAGCCCAATGACAGAATACATGTAAAATGTGTAGTGACACGTTCCACCAAGTAAGATCATATTATTTTGCTGTGTGTTCCAGCTGTCTGTGAACATGGATGTCTCAATGGCGGCCGATGTGTGGCTCCCAATCGTTGTGCTTGCACATATGGCTTTACTGGACCCCAGTGTGAAAGAGGTATGTTCCACACCTTTGAGCTCGTAAAATTGTTTTAAATTGATACGGTTCTGTCTTTCTCTGCCTTCTACAGTACATATACATATATTTTTTTCCACTATTATACCTAATCTTTTGCCATTTTCTCTGTTCTTGTCTTCCTCTGATAATTCTGGCGGTCTCGCATGCAACAAGCGACGCTTTGCTTCCTGCTTCTTATCTGTGCTTGCTGATCTCTAGCCCCTGCAACTATGAATTTTCAGTTACCACCAAGAATGGGACTGGAGAGTCAGTTATTCTGCATTCCTTCTTAAGGTCAAAGGTATCAAGTTTATTTTTACTTGTTTTGTATGTTACATTTCTTACGATTTGGGTTGATGGAGGGGTGATGCAGGACAAATATGAAACAAATGAAATACTTTGTGCTAATTTTCCCTAAAAGGAAACATTTGATGTTTACTTTCTACATATTTGATGTTAACAATTTCTATATATGCAAGAAAGGGAAGCTGCAGCTATACTGGTGATTAACAAAATGACATGGGATTACATATTGATAACACCTGCTAAGGAGAGTTATTGCTTTTTGCAGATAACTATGTTAAAACATAAAACCTGCATTGTGGATACTGGAATATTGGGTGTATTTCTCCTTTTCCTTTACATTTAACGCTTTCAGCACAAGATGTGTAGGGTATATCGTACACATAAATGGGCATCCCTGGGAATGTCCTGTATATCCTGCCTCAAAGACCCCAATATATCTATTTGAGAAAGAGTGGCTATGTTAGAGAAGCTGGAGGTACCCACTCAAGTGCATTACTAGCCAAGCGTGGATGGAAAAATGGGGCAGGATGGCTGAGAAATGGTGTGGAACAATGTGGACATGTACTTCCATATACATGGGGATAAAAAAGGTAATCGAAGGTAATCCAAGGTAATCGGCAAAGCAAGAGGCAATTCTGGCAATATCCCACATTTCTGGGATCACTTCATGCTTCAGTCCTGATCTAAGATTCTAGTTTCCGATTTCTAATGCCTAAAGCCTCTACACAAGCACATCCATTACCTATGGAAGTGGGTGTGTGGGGTGTATAATAATCTGAATCCACCATCACTGGGCAATGTGAAATGAATGCAAGGATCTTTTTCCATGTACGTCGTCCATGCAGTTTGTCAGGGTTGACCATGTCAGTACAGGTCTCCTGACAACCAAATCTTAATCTGCCCTTGGGATGTACATTCTTTTCATAACCTTGCTATAACAAATAGGGTGACCTGATCTCGTTTGCAATAAGTGATGTGTTTAAAGCGTCATAATTAGTCTCTAGTGATTGTAACCTGCTGAACTTCCCCCACCAATGAGAATCATATGTCACATATAATATTTTGGATTCTAAGAACATTGTACAGCTTGTCTATATAATCGTTTAATTGTGTGGGAGGAATCATAAAGCCTACAAATCCCCCCTCCCCCAACGATGAAGTGCTTTCTGCGCTCAGGATTTATGAGCTGCGTACATGAGATTCATGTGTCTAAGAACACCAATGAATCTTCAGCTGTGAGAGATTTGACTTTCCCTTAGGAGAGTAGGCCCACCGGGCATAGTGCCAGATATTAGGAGATTTATGATAAGCAAGAAGAGTGAACCTTATGATCGCATCATACCATATGCAGTAAAAACATGCCATCATGTAAAAGAAGAAACAGATGGGATCAGTGTACATTGCTTCTGAAATAAGACATCACTGAAAAAGAACTACATAGATCTGGGTACATAAACACAAAACACCACGCGAAGGAGGAGAATATATATAATTACAAAATTTTAAATGATGAATTTGGTCCCTGAATTAACTGAGACAACTGGATTTTATTTATTTATTACCCATAGGTTTGTATGTTCTTATAAATATTAGGGAAAGAAACCCATCTAGATATATGCAAATAGGGTGACCACATCAGCCATTTTTTCCCCATCTAGTCTTTAACTGGTGTGAAACACCCTCAGCTGAGTTATATGCCAGTGATTTACTAGTTTAATTGATTTATATACCACACTACATGCATAGTAACTTCCATAAAAATGGCTTGTTTTACAATCATATATTTTTTTCAAATGGTCAAAAAATATATGTGGAAAATATAATGCGCAATAGTGTCATGTAATAACACCACCAAAGGTAAATATTTATGCATTTATGCATTATGCATTTTCTTGAGGTAGAAAGTTTATTTCTACAGTAAATGAGTAATTAATATATATAGTTAGTAATTATATATGTTTAAAACATAAAACATCAACATACCTTACTGGCTATACCACATTGCTATAATAAGCTTCTACTGTGGCAAAAACCAGAATGCATTTGATCAGTTAGCAATTACCCATGACAGCATCTGCATGAAGAATTACGGTGGATGGTGCATGGTCACAGCGATAAGCAATGTAGTTGCATAATTGTTGCAGCACAAATACTATTGACAGACATATACCATAACATGACTTTTGACACCAAGTATCCCCTATTTAAACCTTGCTGTGTGCTCGGCTGTTTGGGTTCTCTCCTGATTACTTGGAGATTGTTTTTTTCCGGTTTTGAGACCTATGCCTCATTGCCTATGACTGGGATTTTGCAGGTGACCTAAGGGCCTGGTTGGCAATCTCTGTTGAATAAAGAAACTGAAAGCAGTTATTTTGCTGTGGAGGTGCTTTTCTGCCATACTACCCATCATTGTAGATTAAGTAAATATTCAATGAGTTAGAAATGAGTAGACTCATTTCTAACTAATTTTAACTCCCTCGTCGCAGGCATTGTGGGCGATCCCTATGAGCTGCACTTGCAAGAAGTGCTTAGCTTGCCCTACTTAATGCATAGTTAAATCAGAGAAATGACATTGAGATGACCTTAAAGAATTCACCCAACATTAAAGAGACACATTGGACAAGACTGGCTCAACTCATCTTGCAGGAGAACCTCAGTAGGGTTGGACCTTTATTAAAGTGTTCATTGAATGTTGAAATTCCTTTTTTGGTTAATTGGAGAGGATCGTTGTAATTATACTCCACAGCAGCTGTGACAGAACTGTGTGAGAGGTGGACTGTATCTATACTGACAACTTTAACATTGGAAAAAAAACATTGTTCATGTTGTTTCCCTGAGAAAACATCTGCTAGTGTTTGTGCATCGTTGCTATGGCCCTGTAATGACAATTTGTGTTGTACGAATGCATCTACGGACATATAACAAACACTTACTAACACTGTGGTGACATAATTTGGAAAGCCTCTTAACAGCTCTGTGCATATTCTGACTCTTCACAAAAAGTTTTGGACTTCTGTACTTTTTAGTAATTATTTAGCCTATGGTACCTCATTGCTTGGATTCAGTACTTCTAAGGACAAAGAAAATTCTTGGATTCTGCAACTAAATACAGATGTGACTCCTTGGCTTCATTCTTCTTATAGCTCTTCATAATTACTGCTCACTGAAGTAAAATAAATAAACGTGGTGAACAAGATGGGTCCAGGAAGCAGAAGATACAATAAATATACTTGCTAGATGCCAGGAGCATAGGATGGGCCCTTGCAACCCATAACGTGCCCTCAATTTTCTTGGCACACGTGGGACGCTGTCACTAACATCTGCTGATGACTATTTAATTGCTCGTTACAGAGAAGGCTAAAACGTTTATCAGATCACGGACAATTTCTTGTGCACCTTTCTTTCTCTATAATATCACAGCATGTTGTCATTTAGACCCAAACCGGGATACTTACACAGCGACTGAGGTCACTTAAAACAACTTGAAGGTGGCCACAAATTGTTATGCAATAGAATGAATGAAAAGATTGTTACTCCTTTTGTTACTTGTCTAATACATTGCATCTAATTTTCACCAGCTCTTAAAAGTGCTGTTCCGACTACTTTGCGGAATTCCTGGAATGATAACTAAATACAAAATTAAAGCTCTCATTCTTAGTACCCTTTCCCAGAAATAATTATTTAATTGTGCATATTGTGTCTCATTCATAACGTTCAGATGGAAGACCTAATTGACATAAGACAAAAGCAGACACCAATAGGCTTTTTTTATAGAAATGGAAAAGGCTGTTTCTTCAGTGAGTTTTTGTGAAATTAAACCTTCAGAGATAAGAATAAAGTTTGTTTTCAAGTATATATTTTTGGAATTACCTAAACCAGGCCAGTGCCACCAGGCACCCCTATACACCATCTAACATCTGAAATATTAAATCATGTCCCATCGCTCTGCCATTTATGGATGCACAGTACTGGTAGGAAGTAAACTATGAAGGTCTGCTGGCTTGGCACAGTCCTCCACAATGTTAATGGGCTGGTTTGTGAGATCAGTGAGATCCTTTTTACCAGCTCATTGAGCAGTAATACTACAGGAAGCTTGATCGCCCAATAGAACCTGCTGCCCTAGGTTACTTCAATGTTTATTTTAGTGGGACAGCACCTTTAAATTCCACTCTACCTGCCTTTGTGCATTACTTGCGTTAAGATTCATGGTGTCTGCTATGTTGACTTTTTCATGGCCTTCCCATTCCTGCGTTTTAACTAAATCCTAAAGATCTTGTTTTATTGCTGAGCCTTACATCCTGGAAACATGTTGAAAGGTTGAATTACACTAAACGGAGAAGTGCAGTTGGGAGAGGTGTTAGTATCGTAGTGTTTATTCAACTTGTCATTAACTAACGGGGTTGTTTAAAGAGTGAAACCAATTAAAAACTCTAGTGCATGTCACTATTTACATTAGGCATTTGTCAGTAACTTTGTTTCTGCAAACATTTTTTTTGTTTAACCATCTGTAAACGTTGAGATATGGGATCTAAAACTTTGATTCCCAAGTAGTGTGAGTTTAAAAGTAGGTCACAAATATACGTCAATGATCTCCTGCTTAAACAATCTCCAGCTAGACACAGAGACATTGAGTTCTGTTTGAAAAGATAGAACTACCGGTAGAATGCCAAAGAAAGTGAGTAAAGATTGAGCTAACGTACAGAGCACATGAATAACATATTCTTTTTGTAAGAAATTTATGTTTTACAGGGTATGCTAGAGTTTACATCCCTCGTTTCACATCTTCCAAATAATTGTAAAATACTCAGCTGCTCTATTAAAATTCTATCTGAACTATAGCTCATATATGTATACAAAATATATGTTCGATAAATTGTGTTGACCTGCATTTGGAATCCAAGGTGTGTTGAAACATGACAGGAAACAAAATCTATCATTTACAATTCATCGCCAAAGTTACTGGGCTCTTTGCAAGTGAACATGAAATTTGTAAATGCAAAATGATGTAACTTATTGATGTAACCCAGCAACCTTAAATGGCATGACCAACATTATCTTGTTTGAAGACACGTTCAAGACATCCTTGCAAAAATGTTCTTAACCAATGTTAAGTGTATGCCTTTTGTATAATGTGATACATAATCAATATATTTTTTTGATCCAAATATTCTCCACATTGACATATTTAGGTGTCAGCCAAGAAGTTCTAGTATTATGGTGGCACTTGCTCCATTCTTGAGGAAGTGGGAGTCCGTACCTAATTATAAGAAGGTTTGTTCAACATACTACAACCACATGTACTATATCAATATCAAAATTTGCAAACTACCGGTAATAAGAAAAACATGCTGTGATCTTAAAATAAATATTTTGTAAAGGCATGTTGTGGAGCTCCTGCACTGTACCCATTTTGTTAAATGTATGTGTGCTGTGTATACTGTGTATATAAAAAAAGAAAACAAACCTAAGTAAATAAAACCACGTACCAGCTAAGAAAATCTATGAGAATATAGAAGATATACTGAATTCCGTTCAGTGTCACAAGGAATGTGCCTTTAATTAGCACAGAGTTTGCTGGTCACTTCCCTGACTGTATTTTTGCTTGTAGCACACATGACTACAAGCACTTTTTGGTCAGATGTATCATGAATAAAAAGCACTACACTGGCATTAAATAGTCATGATATTTTTTTTTTTAATGAATGGCGCCGTTCATCAGCTTTGGAAAGTAGCTGGCTTGTCTTTGAAAATGTATTAAATACAGATGCTGTCTAAGTGCCAGGCACGAGCTGTGGTCCACGTAGTGTATACCTAAGTAATAAACACCATTATTACCAGGATGCATACCAATATGCAGAAAAAATAGTGCAACTTTACAAGGTAGATAAATACTTAATAAAATTATAGACACATTCCAGCCATCATCTGCATTTTAATGCCAAGTAGTACCTTCATATTTTCACCAGAAAGGCAAGTGGGAACTGGAGTAGCCAGAAAACTTATATTTGTAGCGTCATAAAGAGCCCCACTTACATTATCCTCCACTGAACTGCCAACAGTACTCTTTTTGGTTGGTGCTGCCGGCACTTTCTGGAAATTACTGCCTAAAACAAACACTGGGGTGGTAACCTTAAGCCATAAGGCCATGTCCTTATGATCCAACTGTATGGAGGGATGAGCAACTTATCTCTGATTAAATTTCTTGTCATATCTTAGCCAAGCCTGCACCCTATACACCCTATAATCATCCCCAATACCATTCATGTAGCAAAACAAAGCTGAACGGTTCTTCAGAGCCTTCTCTCTAACCAAGCTACTGAGAAATGCCTGTAACCAGTTAGTGTGGGTATGTGGTATCAGGTGGTAGTGCCTCTTCTCCTCTAGCTTGGACACCCTGTCCAAATTAAAATGTCCAAGGGGGAGAAGAGAAATAAGATCTTCTCCCTCACCTCCTGCTTCAGATGTGTCCCAAAGGGACAACCTCAACTGTTCTTTCACGCTTTTTCCGCAACATACATACCTGCTTCTTCTTTCTATATGTCAGTTGAGACAGCATTATCAACTGGAGCAGCTGTAACGGTAACCTGGCTCTGAACTTTCCACGGCCTAGCCAGAGGCTCTATAACCTTCCTAGACTACTGCAGAGGACAACTCAGGTGCCTTGCACTGCCTCAAAATGTTCCTAACAGATGATCTAATTGACCCTGACTGCTGGTCCCTGCCCCCATTTGGGCCACCCCTGTGTACCTTGGAAACCCCAGTATCCCCTAATAATTGTGGACCCACATAGGCTGCAATGCTTTTTTGTGTAAGAGATGTGGGACTTGTGTCCTTAATGCACTTACCAAGATGACTCTAAGCATGAGGAGCAGCCATTCCTCTTGCAGATGCCTCTTCTCTTCCCTTGAGCGTTTCTGACAGAAGTGAGGATCTCAGAGGTTTCTGGCATGCTCACAGGTGAAGCGCCGTCCATACTCATGACGGGGCACTGCCCCTGAGGTTCTGTGCTCAGTCAAGTGGAAGTGCGGCCTGCCTTACTCCTGCTGGATCTCCGAGCATCTGAAAAGGAACCTCCCGTTGCCTATCTCTTATGTGGGCCTATTCTCCGTGAACCTTCGCTCCTAGGCAGAGTACCCAATCCCACCAGGGGCTTTGTCCTCCACACCCGAGGCGCTGATGAACTGGAGGGGGACACCACTGTTCCTTTCCAAGCTGCTCCTTTAGCCGCAGAGTCCCATTCTGAAATGCAGAATCGCGGATCTGATCCAACATGCCCTCCTGCCCTGGATCAGCTATCAGGCAGCATCAAACCGGCTGAAAATCTTCAAACTAAAAGCCCAGCATCAGGCAGAAGCCTGTTATATAATCTAACCCAAGCCCTTCCTTTATTTTGGGGCCACTTATCCGTAGAAAGGTCAGCCCAGCTGTTGGCCCCCTTGACCCTCATATATGAACCCTTACACTCTCAGTCACCTTCCTCCAGGCCTGGTCATGCTGCCCCTCTGCCTATCTTGTCTCCAGTGCTCACTTTAGAATGCACTGATAAACTGGTGAGATGAATGATCAATTCTCCTTCTACTACCACTACATAAATATCTATAGGCAAGCATAATAGTGTGCTAGCGCATATAGCTTGGCTGCAGAACAGTAATAATTAATAATTAATGTTCTAAGCAAAGGCACTGAATGTCAGAAAATTTGTGTGGAATGCGTCTGGAATCTTGGCAAAAACCGCATGTTTTAATTTGTGTCCGAAAAAAATATAAATTTGGCTTCTGACATAAAAACACAGTTTTTTCCATTAATTATTGTATGTTATATTTATATGTATGTGTATGTATATATATATATATATATAATATATATATATATATATAGTGTGTTATTATGTTACGGGGGTTACAAACAACAGGCAGATCCAATATTCTGTGATACTTGATGATGGATGTGCAATAAACGCTATCTATGGGCTGTACTAGTATACAGGCAGCATACTTAGAAGGTGGATTTAGAGGAAACCATTTGTGACATAAATCATCACACAAAATCTAAACTCACAGTCATGCCAGGCAAGTATATATTCCTGAAACAACCCTTCATTCTTGTGTTTCTTGTACTATTACAGATGATTCTACTCATGTTCTTTGTCAATCTCATTTTACAGCGTAGTGTTGAAACGATGTTCTTTTGAACCATTCTGTTTTTTTTACTTTTACCCCTTATTTTCATATACTAATCAGACCCTTAATAATGTTAAGCAACTAAAATAATTAACCTTCATGACATTAAAAAAATCATATTTTTAAGTGAATGTAAGGGCCTATAAATCGTAGTTTACCTACTTTGCCATATTGTGAAAACTTTCAAGATTGCAGCGAGCAAATGTGTAATGCCAAAACATTTGCCAGTGGCAATTATTGCTTATGACCCAGGTGTCTGCTGTCCAAACCTGACATGTACAAAAATTCTGATGTTGGAGATGCCATGAACAGGGGCATACGTACCTACAGTCATACATGCATACTCCAATACCCTGTCTCAACCACAGCTTTGCCTCCAGCTGTGAGCAGACTCGCATTTAATTGTGGGGTCATGTAACCAAGTGTAACATGACCCTTGCTAAGTTCCTGCCTCCCTGGTCTGGTCCAAAGAAACCCTCAGAACAACAGGGCCCTGAAGAAATTACTCAGTGTGCTCTACCCTTGTTGTAAGAGTGAGTGTGTGCTACTGTTTGGCAGTAGTGTGTGTGTACATAGCGGTTAAGGTAAGTATGCTAGTATTTGGTGTAAACCTGTGTGTATGGTGTTAGCATGAGTGTGGGTGTGTCGGCATACAGTGCTAGAGCTGAGGGTTGGTACCATGGTGCATGTTTTAGGTATGGAGGGAGTGGCAAACATAGAAAGACAGATTTTGATTTCTGTAACTTATTTGACTCATTTAAGATTCATTATTCTTTGCTGTTAATTTTTATCCTGCAAACCATTTACCATTTTAGTAGCCCTCTCTCTCCATTATGCCAATATCCTTCTCTAGATGTGGTGTGAGCAGAGATCTGTAAAGTAGTAGTAACCCCCTTCCTCTTGCGGTTACTAATGCCTCTACCTACACAATCCAGCGCCCTGCTTGCTTTTTCCCACACATTAGACTGCCTGATTACCTTTAAGTCCTCAGAAATAATTACTCCAAAGTTTCTCTCTTTTGTTCTACTAAATGTACATGGTTCAAAAGTTAGCCAAAGTATATGACCAAGGGCCAATTTACATGAAGTAATTTTTTTTTTCAGTTTTTGTTGGATTTGGCAATTATCTTAGATAACCTCAAATCAGTTTCAATTCTAATTCCAATAATATCACCATACACGACTGTGTCATCGTCAATGACAATGTTTTAAATTATGCTGCTGTCAGTTCATTTCTTTGAGCTAAATAACCTTTTTTAATGTTCCTTTAAAATGCTAAACTCGTAAATTATTAAATTAAATGTTCCCTATTAAAATTCCCTAACATTGATTGCCAGGTCTTGATCTTGTATCCTTTTACTTTGCAGATTACAGGACAGGACCATGTTTCTCAATCGTAAGCAACCAGATGTGCCAGGGACAACTGAGCGGGATAGTATGCACCAAGACATTGTGTTGTGCCACAGTTGGTAGGGCCTGGGGCCACCCTTGCGAAATGTGCCCTGCTCAGCCACATCCTTGTCGTCGGGGCTTCATACCAAACATCAGAACAGGAGCCTGTCAAGGTATGCAATCTCATGGTAACGGCCAGTGGCTTAATGTCAAGTTACAATGATCTGGAAAGTCTGTGATATTTTATTCTCCAGAATGAAGAGAATGGAAAGTCTGTGTCAGCTGCATTACCTCACGATTGAGTGAGTGAATGATGTAAAACTAAGAGCATTAGCAACACAGGTCAAATGGAGGAGCCAACATCTTAATGAATTTTTAGCTGCCAAGAACTCCTTCACTTCAACAAGCAGAAGATCTGTTAACATGACCTCAGATACATTTTGCTTTAAAGACCGTTGTGCGAAAGGGGCGATATACACTGTTTCACCATTGCCCTTTCATTTGACAATATACTGTCTTTAAAAACTTTTGGGGGAGGGTTGACAAATCACACCACCTGCTTTGTATCACTTTTTTTTCCATGAGTTTGCTGTGCGTTTGAGTCACGATATCCACCCAGATGTTGCTTGCTTTTTTTCTGAGCATGCTTCCCGATAGAAAGGCCTGACACAGTTTTTGGCTTTTAGTCTACCATTTCCAGCTGCATAAATTCTTTTATTGTCTGGATGTCTGACAGGAAGCAAAAGAAAGTTAACAGAGGCAGCCATATACTAAATTGTTGAGTAATCTAACTTTCCAGCACTGTAGACGAGTTTGCTAAGTTTCTTTTTTTTCACATTTTTAATTTATATTCTAAATATATATAGAATGACACACAAAATATTCAGATGCATCAGTGAAGCAAAAGCAGATACAATCTGTTATGTTTCCTTGTATCGTTTCTTCTATGTCGGATATATACTGTATGGTCATATATACTGACATCAACCATGTATCCTTTTGAATTGTAATGGTATAAGAAGTTCCATGACTCCCAGAGGAACCTCCATCCCCCCAAATAGTTTTCACTGATGCATTATTTTAGTCTTGCAAAAACCAGATTATTCATGATAAGCAACTAACGGCGTGTAGGATTTTAATTTATAAAAATGTTAAAAAAATGTCTTGTCTAGTAATATATAATAAACATAAAAAACCACTTAAAGGCACTTTTCTGCCTGATGGATCCAAAACAATCGAAGACAACACATCAGCAAATAAATAAAGTAGATATATTTTAAAAGTCTGCAATTGGAAGATGTATCTTCTATAAACCGTGAACATTTTAAGAGGACTGGCAGAAAAGTATTCTTAAAAACATTATTTGTTTCTGACAGAATTAGAGAACAAAAGTTTCCTACAGTTGATTTGATATGAAAAAAATATCAGGTCCCATTTAACTCATTACATTACAAATTGCCAATTCCTTTATCCCATTATGCAAAATGATGTAGTCGTGTTCTCAAGGTTGTTTAATGTGCCCCTTGTCCAATATTTTCCAAGAGTCACATCATTGGGACTGGACATTATTGATTTGTTAGACGGTACTTCTGTTGTGTCTCAAACTGAATGACTCCAACTGTAAAAAGCCTACACTTTGTTTCCAAATGTACTGTAAGAATTTAAGTATGAACTTTTTGTTACATAACTTTAATTTGAACAGATTAGTACATTTTAAGAATAATTAGCTGTTACAGATTATACCAAGGAAGGGATATAACCCATTACTTGTTTCTTGGTAGATGTGGATGAATGCCAAGCAATCCCTGGGATGTGTCAAGGAGGAAATTGCATTAATACAGTTGGATCTTTTGAGTGCAAATGCCCAGCTGGACACAGGTTTAATGAAATAACACAAAAATGTGAAGGTAAGATCTTTGCAACCAGTTCCAACCACAACTAGCAAGTATTTAAATGTATCATAAATAAATCTGAAATAATTAATGTTATGACGTTTTCATTTTAATATTACAAATATTAATATTACCCCCATATCTAGTACTGTATTATTTTAAGGTAATACAAATATAAATTTCACTTTTAAAGTGATAGAGTAACCAATCATACAATCAGTGTTGTTCATCCCCTGCTCAAAAATATATATTTTTTTAATCCTCAATCCAGGAGATGCCTGTCATGGGGCAATAGTCCCCAGGGCTGCATTGATTTGAAGATTTGGTTCCACAGCATAAAGCGTTTTTATGTGTGCTGATTAAAATTCTACATACAGTTTTAGAGGGTATCAAACGCATTTACACCCTGACTGGATGAATTATGTGCTCTCTGTGTGGTCTCTTTCCACGAGTGAGGGTGGGGCAGGGCTGGACAGTGCCCAATAAGCCTACTGTCTGGCAGATAATGCAATACTGCATTAATAGGTGTTATGGCTCAACTTGCCCCCCTGGACTTAATAGTGCTAGCCCTCCCATGTCTAAATTTCACACTCAAACAAACAAACTTAGATCATGTCCATAAATTTGCAAATTCCCAACTTAGTACTCCCACATTTGTGTAGAGCTGCTTCAAGTTCAACTATCCCTTGAATTATGTAAGTGTTGAATTGTACAAGTAGAACTGGTTACAAAATATAATGGAAAAACGAGACAGACTTCTGGGGCAAGGCTTCCTGGGTTGGGAATGGAAGACACATGTGGACTCACCCACTGGACTGTTTCACGATGTCCCAAGGTGGCTCGTCACTCTCTGTTTTTCTTTAGTGTTAGTTCCTAGGAAATCCTACATGTACTGAGGAGTGAGGGAATCAGAATACGTAGCTCACCCGACATAGACTTTACACTGATTCTGACTTCATGAGATCCGAATATAGTTGGATAGTTTTCTGTAGGTGCTCTTCCGCCACTTACAAGCTGCTCTTTATTTGGCGAAACATTTACCTAACATTGTCATCTTATTATGCTATGAACAGCTGTATCTTCCATCCCCTGATATACCAGTAATAATATTCATGTACCTTTAATATCATATAAGCCTTTATGGGTTATATATTAATTGTGCAATATTTCCTTGAATTAATGAGTTTAATAGGAGATTTACACATCCTTTATAGAGCAATCCTCTAATTAGTGGCTTTCATGAATTGTGTCTATATAAAAATGCTCATTGTGGAAAGCAGGGCTAGCTAACAGGCAGCGGTTCAGTCACACATAGACTGGACAAAGCTACGTGGAGCTGAGCATTTTACAGAACTGTCCATTCTGTATCTCCCACATTGGAAATGGTTAACACATTTTTATTATTAAACAAATTATCATAGGCCTTGGGAATAAAAAGTAAGGAACGAGAAGGCACCGAGAAATAAACTCAGTGGAAGTCATTTGAAGTAGTTTTCATACTCACGCCCGCACATATACTGTTCTTTTCATTCCGATGACCTTTCATTAAGTTATCCCCTGATAGAGCTTCATCTGGTGTTATTGCAAAAATCTGAAGCACTCACCTCCTGGACGTTCTGAACTGGCAAAAATTGTTAGGGGGAAAGTCCTTGTAATCTGAACATAAAAGAATAATAACAGTTTATCAAACAGTTTGCGTCACTGCTTGTTTTTTATACCCATCTATAAAATGTAATTACAAACATGTGGTCCTCCTGGCTGTTGATGCTTGCAGGCTGAGAACACGAGCAATGCTTTGGGGTATATAAGTATATCTGAAATGCTCCAAAACACAGAAAAAAACACATAGACCATTGCCTTTCAATACAGTGACGTGTTTTGCACACTCAAGTTGTCAACTTACTAGCTAAAAATGACAACAGCGGTTTAGAGATCATATTTTGCACAGAATCTTTTTATCTATTATTTGCCTTTTGTAGTTTTGGAATAGCATGCTATTTAGACACTTCTTTCTGTTTTACACAAAGGTAAACCCTTCCCTGATAGAAAGGGATGTACTGTCTATCCAACATTCTGGTTTATCATTTTTGTTTATGATGGAAAGGGGTATTACTTTAACAGATACTACGATTATGTAGCTAATAAACTGCACCACAATGTAGCGTAGCCTTTGTAGGCATTAAAACTATGTTAGATTGCAACATCCCTCATCATTTTACTGCCAGAGAGTTTTGTGGTTTATGGTCATTCTTTCCACAAAGCACACTGATCTTATTGTGTAATAATTAAAGAAGTATACTGATACTTATCGGTTTATATGAAAGATCTAAACTTTCACATAAAATGCGTACTAGAGTCTTGCACTGATGCATTCTTTAGTTACTTGAGTTAGGAAATAAGACATCTCTCTAATTATTCTTCTTCCTTGTACTAAAGTATGCTTCCTCCCCACGATCAGTAGCACTACCCTTCAAATCTTGGAAACCGCCAATCACAGTTATGCTAACTAAACATTGATGTTCGACTAGCATGCTGCTACTCCCATGAAGTTCCAAGGGAGCTTATCACTCATTGACTGCAATGGGAGTGCTACAGAGGATGTGCTGAAGGTATCCCCAATTATGCCTCCTGCTTAGACTTGCAGGTCTCCACATAGCCAACCAGTGGGAGATGGCAAATGAGACAGAAGTTTTGTTTCATATGTGCTACATGCACGCTTTCCATGTTTTCCTTCCCATAATGTGAATGTGTAACATGATATCTGGCTCATTTTAAGTGAAATATTTTGTGTAACCCTAATTACCATGTAGAAGAAGCAGTGGTTTACCAATTGACCAAAGTCGGTAAAGTTTGGTGGGATGTCCACAAATTCAGAGTGTAGGATTTGTCTGGAAATTACTTTTGCTTAAAAGCCTGTAACCAAGACCATTGTAACTGATATTATAGCTCATAAATTACTGATGTATTTTTTTTCATCCGGTTTACTTTAAATACACGTTTTCTTCTAGTTACATACACCTTGAGGACTTTTGGACTGTACATCACTGTGATTCATTCATACCTGCTAAACATTGGCACATTCGGGGGGTACAGAAATATGGGGGGAGGTCTCAAAAACAGGGAGGACTGTTGTCCTGATGCGGGACACTTGGGAGGTATAATTTTCTGCATTTTACAAGCCTCTCCGGTACAATGAGGTTTGACTCTTTCTGCTCTGGTAACTTGCACGAAATTTTCTGTATTGGACACTATACGTTTTTATTGGTGCTTTTCCAATCCACAATGGGTATACCCAGACTACTTGTGCTTTATTCACCTTCAACCAAAAGCAGGAACCTCTGAACTTTGCTCACAAACCCGTGTAATAAGCCACATAGCAGAGTGCTATGTAAACAGTGCTGTACAAGAGTCAGGACCATTGAAAAGGAATACATATACTGCTTTATTTTCAGTCCATACCCAAGCCAAACACAAACCATAAATGTGTTTTCATAAACCACAAAGGTTCCCCAAGGCCTTATTTAGAGTTATTTGGTAATAAAGGGGGGAATTCATTCAGACCTACACTTTAGTAAAAAGCTTGGAATTGAGCTATGCTTTCCCCAGATTATTAAAAATTAACACCTTTTAACAAGAAATTATATGGATAACTTGTGACAACATAGAGGATTTGCCTAATTTCAGCCATGAGGATCAAAACATTTATTTCTGTGTAAGGAGTTAAGTAACACATACTTCCACCAAAAATGGCAGAAGAGTTTAGCTATGGTTGGTTCAATTTTATTTTTAGATTATGCACTTTTGATAATGGCAAACTTAAGTATCAAACTTTTTAAGTCTAGTAATGTCTTGTTGCAATAATAGCATCCGATTCAATTATTTTTCGGTGGAAATTCCATTGATGACCTATATGCTTATGCTTCTGCTAAAAGTTATAGAATGTTGACATTATTTTTATTCATTTTTTTAGATATTGATGAATGCAGCACAATTCCAGGGATCTGTGAATCGGGGGAATGTGTTAACACAGTTAGCAGTTACTTCTGCAAATGTCCTCCAGGGTTTTTCACATCAGCAGATGGCTCTAGATGTGTGGGTAAGTTGCAAAACCTCTGCTGTTTTTTGCTGTCATTTGTCTAGTTCTGTGATATCATACATCCTACCATACAGCCAGTTGCAGCCATTGCAATAAATGTATCTTCTCTCTGCCAGATGTTCGTCCTGGATATTGCTTCACTTCCTTAGCCAATGGAAGATGCACCAACCAACTCCCTCAACTCCTGCCCAAAATGCAGTGCTGTTGTGACAAAGGAAGATGCTGGTCATCAGCGGCAACCACAGCCCCTGATATGTGCCCATTCCGAGGAACAGGTGTGTCATACATTTATTTGTCCCATATAGTGGCTCCAAAGTAGATTAAGAGAGGTTCTATTTTGTTACATACAACAAAGCAAGGGATCCACACCACCCAGCATACTATTTAAAAACTCAAGCATAAATATCGATGTCATCACACTCTATCACTTAACCTGCAACTACCTTAGTGTACCCCATTATAGGTGAGAGTCCCATATAATCCAAAACTTGCTGTATTACTTACCATGGAACTGAATCAGTGACTGCATTGGTTTTAAACCCACTGAGACTCTTGCAATTTATAGCCCTCTTTAGACAATATTGATGAGGCACCTGTGTGGTGTGAGGTCCTTGCTTTGTTGTTTGAACACATTGGTCATTTCAAAAGTACCTCCAAATATGTATTTATATGATTTCTAGATGTATACTTTGCCTGCACATACATTTCTCTTAAATTCTATAAATTTGTACTGTTATATGCAAAAATGAGGGTTCTGTAGGATCATTCACTTATCTTGAGCAAGACAAAGTCCTAAGCAAGGTCACACCAGGTTGTCAGCCTGGTTTATTTTAGGGGCATCATGGCAAATGTCTCAGTTGAAGGAAAATAATGTCTCTTTCTAATTTCAGATGAATACCGCAAGCTCTGCGTAGTAGCAGGTTTATTACCTGGTCAAATACCTGTACCGGGTCCAGGACCCGAAATCATTCCTGGGGTTCCAGATTTCCGTCCTCCCATTGGTCCACAGGTACCTCCAGTCTATCCTCCAGTTTTCCCTCCACCCGTCATTCCAGGATATCCTGTTCCAACCCGTCCTTCAACAGGTATCTGCTACATGTTTGATTAAAGTTTAATATGTATGTTTGTGCTATCCTTCCCCTCGGTATTGCATTATACTGTACTACTGTATGTAGCTGAATTTAATGTTTAACAAATATTTGTGATTCAAATGTTCTGTAATGACGATGAAATGTGATAATGTCTCCTCTAAACAGGCTGGGTTCATGATTATTTAATTTTTTAACTTGTCGTAACTCTGTTTTGTTCCTAGTGGTTGTGCCATTTAATATATCACAGCAAGTAGCGGACTACTGCATACTATTTCGGAATCTCTGTCTACATGGCCGCTGTATTCCCACTCCTGGGAGCTATCGTTGCGAGTGCAACAAGGGATTTCAAATCGACGGCAGAGGAGAGTGCATTGGTATGACTTTTTGGTTCCGACTTCATAATGTTATAATGATTTACAGTATAATACAAAGGAATACACCCATCGCACGCCAGTTCCTCTTTATTCCTGAGTGTTATTTAGTAAGTCACACTAGCAACAAGAAAAAATAACAAGTGCCAAAACACTTAGACAGTGTTCCTTGAACAGCTATCAACATTTCACAGACCTCACATCGTTTCTTTTTTTTTTTTAATTCATAGGCTGATTTTGAACCCTTGCCCAAGTGAACCTTAGTGTGTGGCACAGTGTATGTTTCATTTGTTCAGTGATACTGTTTTCTGTCATTTGCCTCTTAAGCATAATTATTTATTGGGAAGAAATATTTTTGCTTGAGCTTTGTGAATGACAATAGCTTTGCTAATGTACTTTGTTAATTGCGGAAATTTGAATTCATTCCAGTGTATGCTTAACCCCTTAACGACAATGAGAGGTCCCTAAACCCATTGAAAACAATGCATTTTGAGCCCGTACATGTACGGGCTTTGTCACTAAGGGGTTAAGTTTGAACTAGCACTTTTCCCGCTACCTGTAAGCCAGTAGATTTTACATATAGTATATCCAAAGCATTTTTCATTTAAAAAAAAATAGTTATATGACTCAACATGTTGAAAAATGATTCCACCCACACCAGTGTAGAACTCCTAAACTTATGTTTTTTAAAATTTAAGTTGGGATAACAGCAACTAGTAAATTGAAAGGGTTTTGTTTACTTAAAAAGGAAATGTTGCAGAAAAAAAAGAGAAATAAGTGACAGTAAGCATGACTACATTTGTAGCATTTTCTTTGCTAAATTGGTGCAAAAGGAATTGCCAAATGCAAATAACAGAAAGTTTAAAACTGAGATAGAACAGAAGGTGAAAGCAACTGAGGCTGTTAGCAAGAATGAAAATCCCTATCCTTGCACTTGCCAAAGCTACCAGCAGTGGAATTCTTGATGGTTTCTGAGCAAATGGAAAATTATCTTATGCCAAGACATTTACAAGTTACCTTGACAGTAAAGACACTTAGATTGTTACTCAGTTGTAACTCAGGGCATGAATGTGTTTCCTGGACTGGTAAAATGTTTTCTGTAAAGTGTGTGGAATTTATAGTTGAGAATGTTGGTTCATAAACGACATTGAGATGTCCAAACCTTTTGTGGTGAGTCATGCTTTGCGATTCAGGAAGCTAACTCATAAAAGTTATCCTAAGAAACCTCTGCTTGGAAATTTGACCCAGCAGCTTTTCACAAGATACCTGCACTTATTAAGAGGTGGCTAGAAAAGGAATGCATGGCTGCGTGTGGACTCTGTTTGTTTTACAGTAAAGGTGATGCCTTAACACCTGCTGAAAGCTCAATAGTGAGTGAGTCCAACAGAACTCAATAGAGGCTTGCTTTACACATGTAGATAGAGAGACAAAATGAATCAACAGATTTATCTACCTTGAAATGAATTAATAATACTAAAGACCTAAAATCCGCAAGTGCTTAGTGTTTAAATGCTATTGTAGAGAAACAAATATTAGGGAAAAAGTGAAGGCAGGAAATCTAACCCATAGTACTTCCAACATAGGGCTATCATGATCCAGTGGTACACCAGTGTGCGCCATGAACTATGTGTGCAATTCTACTATGGACTCAATACCTAGAAATTAGTTAACGTGCAGGATCTTTTAGACCTGTCGTAGTGTTGCATCATGCAGAGGATGCAGCTCTGATACTGTATTGCACCTTCTATAGCAAAGGTCTCCATTTCTCAAGACCCCCAGCTATATTGGTTGTTTTTTTTTTAGAATCTTTCAGTTCTATTAACTAGATTCTGAATACAGACTGGGTACCATGGATGAAACATTGTTTCATTTGCTGCTTAGTTTCTGTACGTTTTTTTAAATTAGTTATGATAGACATATAGTTACATAGTTACATAGTTAGGCTGAAAAAAGACATGCGTCCATCAAGTTCAGCATTTTTACCATATCTGTTTATGTCTTGCTGTTGATCCAAAAGAAGGCAAAAACCCCCCAGTTGTGGCTCTTTCCAATTTTGTACAAACTAGGGGAAAAAAATCCTTCTTGACCCCAGAATGGCAGCCAGATCTCTCCTTGGATCAAGAAGCTGTTTCCCCATAATTTAACAAATTATATCCCTGAATATTATGTTTTTGCAAGTATACATCCAACTATAAACTGATACAGTTGGAGAGGATGGCTAGTTTAACTAACAAGTCTCGATACATCAGTAAATATAGAGCTCATGGACACCTTTATCCTTTGGTCCACTAATTGTCATCACACAAGATTTACCATAAGAATCTGACAGCCTTTTCATTAAAGAGTATTCTACGAGTTGGAATTCAATCACAGCTGTACCCTACATCTATGTCTGTGGATAGCTTTAAGTTATTTTGCTCTCTATATAACCCCTCAGTGGCAAAAAAAGCATGCATGTTTGAAATGTTCTCCTTTAGCACTGCTCTTATGCCAAAAGCAATAGTCATATAGAATATACACAAATGGAAATTTCTGGAAGGCAGCTAGTTTCCTATTGTATACAGTAGTATTTGCTTAGCCGCATAAGTGTTAACACTGCGGTTATGAGCAAATGTACACAGTACAATAAATCACGGTCGTGGTTTTACCTATTCTGCAGTCATTACTGCTTTTGCGTCACAACCCACCAAGTGAGGGCTGCGTGTATACTACTTAAATGTCCTTTGCTTTGGAATACAAACAGTAATCTCTCACTGGGTATGAACATTTTTTTAAATATAACAGAATCTAGTTACGATCACTGTGTTTCAGTTTCTTATTTTTATTTCATTTATTTCACTTTCCTTAGTTGTATTCATCCTATTGGGTCTGTTCATTAGGCACTACTGCTCACCGAGAGGCTCATAGCATACAAAACACCACATTTCACATACTTTACAGATTCCGCTTTCCCTAGCTCATTGTAACAGATGTCTCCATAAGACATTACCACACCCGGGAACTCCTAGGGTTTCACCCTGAGTCTCAGGGCTCTTGCCCAAATATCAGGGTCTCAGGGTAATGGGGGAGATTCTCCAGGTCACACAGTCTGGAGCTATTCTACACTGCTGTGGCCATTTATAAGACTCCTAACTGGTGCTTTTGCTACCAGTATGTAATCATTGATATCCCTGCTTGAAGTCAATGTTTCCATGAGGATCGGAATTAGAGGCCTTTGCTTAACACATTTGGCAAGTCACTACACGCAATCTTCAAGGGCTATTAAAGGGTTAATATTTCAAGCTCAGGGCTCTCTCATTTAGAGAGTTTCCAGGTATCGATATTACTTGGTATAACAAAGTGCACATGGACACACAGATAACTGCAAGAATACACTGAATTTTTTGATTCAGGAAGGTCTCCATTCAAGAAGCTTTTTTTACTGCTATGCCAAATTTTATTCTTTAAATCTTAATTTGGTATTAAGGTAGATATCTATTTGCAGCTCTTTTATGAAGGTATTTATTTACTTTAACATTGTAATTTGGGTAGTCTATGAACGGCTTTTGCTGTAAAACAAAGATCTTCTCTTTTGTTGAATATTAAATCCTCTAACCTTAAATGATGCCGCCTTGTCTGTTGTAAAGTTATGTGTGAATCACACACCTATACCAGTAAAATCTATTGGCACGTTTTCGCTCGCCAGCCTAAAAACAAGGATCAGACCTCAGAATACACAGAACACCATTCATCACAGGCAGATTCCCCCGGTGCTTTATAAATAGATCCACGCACCCACCGCTCTTGCTGCGAGCTGGTTGAATCATCATGGGCTAGAGCACAATATCTGGTTCGTCAAAATGGAAGGAGTTATGGTTTGGGCTGAGCTTGATAAAACATTTTCCAATAGTTTTGGTTCTCCCCTGCATCTGCACGGACTTCTATACCTCCACGGGGTCCCAGGTTTCTTTCACCATTTGTCAAGCCATGGCAGCATCTTCACCTTGTAGTTGTTGACTGTGAGTTATCATTCATATGTAATTTGCAGCAAATGCATTGTAGTTCCTTCCATGAAAATAGTAACAGGTTTCTAAAGTACCGTAATTAGTTTCTAATAGAGACGATTTTATGCTTAACCCTCATTGTCTTAAGTATTCTATGTTAAGTAGGAAGTTCTAAGTGGTCTACTCCATCGTTCGTGCAGCTGCCAGACAGATCTTGATAGTGTACTCATCTGAAGCTGCGAAGGGTTAAGTGGTAAAGGCTTAGTTTTACAAAAGCTACAGTAGCCCCCTTACGTGACATAGAACATTCATTACAGTACAGTTTAGGAAGGATGTTTGACTAGAAAAGGGTGTTTACCCAAGGGCTGAAATTATGAATGAGCATCAGTATTTGCCGAATCTTGATCTTTTTTCCAGATTGCGGACAGAATTAACTTTTCGAAACCACTTGATCTAAACTTGATGTGTTCTTGATTTTCTTTTTAGTAATTAATACACTTTATAATCTTTTTACAAAATCAGATTATTCACGTCAATTCTAATATACTTTTATTCTCAAATTCCTTTTAGGGAAATGCATCTGTCCTTTCAAATTAAGGTCTAATCTCTATTTACATGATAAGACATTCTGTCTGTTGCTAAAATTCAACGATATGGAAAAAATGCACTTTAATCCTTTGGTTTTGCATTCTTTCTTGACTGTATTTAATGGAATTCCCTTCGCTGCCAGTTGTCTTTTGAGAGACTGACCTACTCCCATGTGTAGTTTTCAGAACCAGGACACAGTTCTTGTTTGTTTGCTTTAAATTATTTCTATCTGTTATTAGCATTTGTAACAATTTAGTTTGTTTTTCCAGAGGCATTTCTATGTGAGCTGGGTTGTTTTGTAGGATAAGCAGATGTTTAATTCTCAGTCCTAATTTATTCTACCCACATCTACTCCAGTTCCACATAGCAACAAGAAGGCATCAGGTTTTGTGAAATACCGTAACTGAAAAATAGACAAAAAAATCAAATGGCCAGTGCTTTAGTCTACATCACATGTTTATTATCTGTTAACTAGTAGGTGGGTTTTTATTAAACAAACAGTTGATGAATTTCTCTCAGTATTGCAACCTGGCTACTATCATAGGTGTAGATGAGGGTCCAACATGGCTCATGCTTCATTTCTCTTGAATGGAACCATATGAAGCATCATGTTTAAAATCTCTTTAGCATTTAAGGCGTGATTATATTGTGGTGTTTTACACTTTTTGATGTCCAGTCCAATATGGGTTAGCTTTAAATATTGCTAAATTTGATTTGTTAATGAAGCTAAAGTAAGTAATGTTTGTGTGTTCCAGATGTTGACGAGTGTGAAAGGAATCCTTGCCTCCATGCGGACTGTGTTAACACACAAGGATCTTATATTTGCCAGTGTTATCCCGGATTTCAGAGTACCTCAACACGGACCGAATGCAGAGGTAAATGATGTGCCGCTCCAACATGTAGATGAGCATAATAATAAGTAACAGTACAAACTGTAGCGTGACACAGTTAATGTGCACTGTCTGTTTTGTCATCTGTGTTTCTTTTTTCGCATTTTTTTTATTTAGTTTAATCTTATACTGTAGATGCATTGTAATGTCACTCTAGGCAAACATTTTAATTTTTTATGATATTGTAACAGGAATGATGTTTTTGCGCCTTTCTAAAGAAAACTAGATAACTCTGGTAAGCTTGCGGTGGCATTGGACATTGCCACTGGCATGATAAATCCACATAAACGATAAAAACGATAAAAAAAATTGAAAGACCAAGAGAATCAGCTAATTAATTAGCATAACACTTGATATCATTACTTTCATGGTGTGCAATTGTGTTGATATAATCTTCCAACATCCTACAAGTTTGAATTTTTCAAGAAATATAATCAGCTGTTTGAAAGAAAATAAAAAAAACATTTAATGGACCGCCAGACTTATCGCTTGGTAATTGAAAAAAAAGTCAGCTTCAGATTAATTATCTTGAAATGGAATGAACATGTACAAAGTGCCCCATGGTGCCAGATTTTTGTTAATCATCTCAAGATGTATATCATATCTCTAGAGGTGACAAAACCTAGATGTACAGCCTTATTGCACTGAAATGACAGCTTTCATTGTTATTACATTCTTATTCAAGCACATAGGTGTGGGAATTGTACTAGTTGTGCATATCAAGAGCTGAGTAATTTTTTAAAACATGTAAACAACTTAAAACCAAACATTTCCCCCCCCCCCAATTTAAGGAGAAACTCTGTATGAAGTACTAGAAATGTGTGCTATACGCCCAACAGAAGGAATCTGAGAAAAGACAGATGGCAAAAAAGGATTTATTACCCCTTGTACAGCGCTACAGAATATGATGGCGCTATATAAAGCAATAAATAATAATTTACAGCACAGGGAAAAGAAACACTCTGTTAAAGAAATACAACATAAGGGCTAATATATTTCTAGATCCTTTAAACTCTTTAATAAACTAAGGAATGGTATCAGTATTACATGCTATATTTAATGATATGACCTATTTTTGTTAAAAATCCAGAGGAATTTAGTAGCAAATTATTTTAGATGGGAACTCATCGGCAGCAAGATTCCAATGGTTGCCATGGAAATTGCTCTTCTAAATTCCTCTGGGTTTTTGGCCTAAACAAATACGCAGAGCCTCAGCTGGGAACAGTGAAGCCACTGTCAACAGGAAGCACGTTAAAGGGGCAGTTATTACGAAGACGTATTGACTATTAATGAGAAAACGTACAAAGCAAGAACAAACATAGCCGTTGTATTTGTCCGGACTCCAAATACTGTTATTTCCATTGAATGCCCTCTATGGTACCTGTGAGCAGAATGCTGTAAATGCAAATCTCTGAATTCTTAGTTGTAGATTTGATTTTTACAATGATTTGTTGGCGATACAGGTAGCCTCCGACACAGGTGTCCTCCCTGGCCAGATGTATGGGACCATACTAATGCATTGTACATGAGCTATCTACTTTATCATTTTAATTCAGCATATTGCAATAATGTTGGGAGCACATAGTGTGCCATTCTGCTGTATATTACTAATGATTTTTTTTCCTTTCCACTTATAGACATAGATGAATGCTTAGCGAATGGCAGGATCTGTAACAACGGCCGGTGTGTGAACACAGATGGAAGTTTTCACTGCGTGTGCAATGCTGGCTTTCAGGTGTCACCCGACGGGAAGAACTGCCAAGGTATTTGTTTCCAGTGGATTCAGCACTTTGGATTTGAACTACTCTTTCATTCCCCCGGTTTCATTAGCTCTTGCTTCTGCGTGAAGTCTGAAGGATCTCTCCTTTACCTTGATTACTGATCATTATTCAGAACCATCTTGATTTATCTTTCATTTGCAGCCGTGCTAAACTGCCCTACAAATAGAGATGGCAATACACTCCAATGTAACGTCCTCATGGACACTGCGGAAATTACTTTTTTTTATTTGCCTGTTATAGGTTGCCGTGAACATTTTGCTGTCTACAACATGTATGAACATCTAATTGCTTAAACTGTTGTAGCTGTTCTTCAGCCAATGATGCATTAAATCGTTCATATGATGGATAAGTGAAAATATCATATTGTAATGCAAAGCTGGCCATTTATCCACTATAACACTTGACTAAACCGAGGGGTATTATATGTGAATCCTGCTCACCTTGAAGAGAAATGGACAGCAATCCTTTTTGATATGTGTTTTACAGATATGGATGAATGCAGTGTAAGGAGCATGTGCTTAAATGGAATGTGTATTAATGAGGACGGTAGTTTTAAATGCATCTGCAAACCTGGATTCCAGCTTGCACCAAATGGAAGGTTCTGCACAGGTATGTACTAAAGACAAGCCATTCAATGAAGTACTGTGCTGACGTTTTTTTTACCTTTATTTTATGTACGTGAATCATGCGTATTATTATTAGTAGTAATAATATTATTGTAATTATTAACGTTTGTTTCCAGGCTTTATCTGTGTGGTTGGAAACATTAGACGTTGCCAATTTAATTTGTTAGAATCAATTTGTAACATGGGTCAGTGTCTCATATAGTTTAAACATATAATTCAGTTCTTAGGCAGCATAAGGACCACAGCAGATGTTTAGTGCAGGGGCGTAACTAAAAACCACAGGGCATCGGTGCAAAAATGTCCCCACAGCCCCCAAATGTTACCAAGCAATATGCCCCATACCTCCTTGTGAGCACCACCTTTGCCCCTAAGCTTATCAATGCCATCCTAACCCCCAAAAAGTTTATCTTTGCAAACTTTGCCCCCAAACAGCTTGTCTGTGCCATCATTGCCTCTTCCCCCACTCAAACATACACTCTGGCTAATGCACACACATACTCATGCTCACTAGCACACATGTACGCACTCATTCTAGCACACACACTCTCTCTCACTCCACTCACACCAACATCACTTACAACACACATGCATGCTCACACCCACTTACACATACATGCTCACACACACACACACATGCTCACACACAAATTATTATTTATTGTTTTATATAGCGCCAACAGACTCTGCAGCTCTGTACAAAGGGTAGACAGGACTTAAAGGGTAGACGTAAATAACATAACACCTTGACATACAGAAAGAACAGGTGGGGGAGGACCCTGCTCAAATGAGCTTACAATTTACCGGCTCGGTCCAGGTCAGAAGGGCCCTTCCTGAACAATTTTGAACCGGCATGAGCAGACAGGAACAAGTGGTCACAGGGCTCGACTGGGCCCGCTAGAGGCACCAGCCCAGCCACGACCCCTGTAGTTACGCCACTGGTTTCGTGCAAACGTTTATATTTTTAAGTGTTGAATCACAGGTTGAATCACATCCCATTCGATTTCCTCTCAACATCAGAGTTTGCCTTTGTTGGTATTGAACATGTCATGTATTACTGGCAGTCTGTAAAATTTAGACATTTTGCATATGTATGTGAGAAAGTGGCTTTTTTGTCTAATGGGAATGTGGTTTTATGTACTGCCCAAAAAATCTACCAGCACTAGAGCATAAACACATGTGGAGCCAAATTTATTGTGGTCAATCTGGTTTTGTCATGTTATTTTGTTCTGTCTCATAGTTCTTTGGGGATGCGCTGAATGAAAACACTGGATTATAACAGAACAAAATATATTGAACATCTTTAAATAATTAAATGTCTTTGTCATTGATTATTGCCAGTGACAAAGATAGATTCAAAACATGTTTATAGACACTCTGTTACATAACCTGACATTCTAAAATATGTTTGTCTAACCGTTCTGAAGCATAACATTACTGCCCTAGAAATCCCCCTATTTTACTGCACTGTATATTGTTTATTGTGCAATTTATGGCTAATTGAGTTTTGTAAACTAAAATGGGCTGTTTCTTCAACTCTAATATTGTAAGTGTATCTAGGATTCATGTTTCTATTATCGCAGACATCACAAAGGTGACTACTATGTCCCCTTCCCAGGGGATTGCCATTGAAATATGCCTTCATAGATTGTGTAATTCTAAATTAAATATATAAGCCTATGAGATGGTAGAGATATTTTAAGCCCCATCCGTTTTTGCACTAAATTTAAAAGGACTCTGTACACATAATGAAGGTGGAAAATAAGGTTGTAGCTGTACTTCTATGCTGTGTATTCATTACCCTGTATATCAGTCTTCATAGAATAACACAGGTCCCTTTCTCCTCTGATCAGGGGCGTACCTAGAGTATTTGGCACCTGGGGCAGATCCTGTATGTGGCACCCCCCCACAAACAGTTTAAAACTGCATAGCTTCTATCATTATATACTGGCCCAGACCTTGAAGGTGGTACAGCATTACTGTTATCACTATATACTGAGGCCGACATTGACGGGGTTACAGCATAATCCCTATCACTATACATTCAGCCAGACACTGATAATAGTGCAGCATAACTCCTATCACTATATACTAAGCCAAACATTGATGTGGTGTAGCCCTACCACTTCATTGTCTGGCTAAAGGATGCACCGAACGAAAATTCTGGACTGAAACCGAAAAATCCAGCATTTACCTGTCCGATACTAAGTATCCGAAACTAAAAATCTCACACTTTTATTTAAAGTAACACAGCAAAATAGAACAAAAAAAATCAATAACATTAATATATATATATATGATTGTTAACAGCAATCACACTCCTATCATGCCCAGGCATACCCAGATTAAAGCATGTACTAGCTGACTTGGCATGATAGGAGTGTGATTACTGTTAGC
>VKOC01002327.1:0-40884 GCA_009364415.1 Spea multiplicata | reverse complement strand
GGATAGATGGGGGGGCCCTTAACAGATTCTTGCACCGGGGCCCTGAGGTTTCTAGTTACGCCCCTGATTTGCAGAACACATTACATTTTGTTTCAAAATCCAATAAGTAAGGAAAGTGTGAAACCAAGGGCAAATAAGTAAGATAAGATATTAAATGTTACATTATGCTCACAAAATAAACTAATTATGGTCAAATTGTAGCTGGAGTTGAAGGTGGGTTCAAATACACGGCTTGGTTTTTTGCAACTATTATCTTTTTATCCGTTCAGTGAAATATTACCCTTAAAACAATTCCATATTAATCCTCAAATCAATTTTTGAGTTTATAATAAGCAAATGAGAGATCTAATTGTATGAACAGCATTTGCTTAGTACAAATCAAAAGTGTTACGGAAAACGGCTCATCAGAAAGCAAATGAGTGACTTTTAAATTCATGCTGACATGCCTGTCAGTGAAACATCTGGATGAATGAGATTAAGGCCACCAACTGTCTCTACTAGCTTCAGAAAGAAAAAAAAATCAGATAACACTATTCAAACTTCACACTTTAATGATAGTATAGAAAAGTCTTAATTAGATAGATTAATTCCACTAAATTGGTATTATATTGCCTTGAGAAAAATGGTAGAAATTAAACCAGTGAATAAATTCAATAATTAGAATCTTTTCACCTCCTTAAGAGCTCAGATATGTTATCTCTCATTAACTCATGTTTTGATACCATTTAGGACTTTGTTCTTTTAACTAATCTTGGTTTGTGTTATTGTGTTACTGATCTGATTGAATTACATTGGTGACACTGATGCGGATAAGTCATTTTTCAATGTTACTCCACCACTACATTATTTCTGCATAATAAAAGTGCTTGCATTTTTTATGTATTTGTTCCCAACCAAATATTCGACGTAGGCAGATAGAGATCTCTCCACTTATTTCTTTATATAATATATTGTATGTATAGTATGATTAAAGAGATATATGTAGGTATAAATGTATAAACCCACTTCTTGATGCCCACTCTTATGGACCTTTCTGGTGCTTTTCAGCACTATTGCTTACAAGCTTATTTTTTGTTTACTGCTCACTTATGGCGTATGTCATACCTATCCAATTCATTGGCGAATTTTCTGATTTCCATTGGCACCTCAACCACTTTCTACTGTTTCTCGCATCACAAATAAATTTACTGATTACAGTGTATATTAGACTTGAGCACAGCAAGCAAAATCAATTAATTTGCATTTTCATTTTTGACACGTCCGTTTTTAGGCAACAAACTCAATTTTCTGGTAATAAACTTTGTTTTCAAACCATTCTGGATCCACCTTTTACCTACAACAGGACCATCTCAAGGTTTGGGAAGAGATCAAGACTCAATTTTGGACTGTTGGCCACCAGCAGCAGGACTGTACTAATGGATACATAAATCCAGCAGAACGCCCTGGAACCAAATGTCTCCAAAAATTGGACCATTGTGATTGATCCCTCAGAGGAAGGAAGGTTGATATGTCAGCAGCAGCAGTAGTAGTAGATCACTGAGACTGAGTAGACAACACCTATCCAGCACTACAGTACAGGACAGTAATTTCCCCCAAAATAAAAAAAAAAGAAATAATTGATCCCTCAGAGGAAGAAGATTAAGCAGAAGCAGGACACTGCACATGGCAGGCACTGGCAGACAGACTGAACACCCATATAAGAAATGAACAAGTCACCTGGGAATCTGAACTACAGATAAAACTGTGATGTACACTGCAAAAAGGAGCATTACTAAGTATCTTCCCACCGGGCTTCCCTATTTCTATTTTAAAATTGATTGTTGTAATATGCCTGGTGGGTAAGACAATATTATCCAGACAATGGAAACCCCCACAATCCAGAAAGTTCACAACTTTGGCTATGTATGTAAACAGGAGGAAATACTTTATAATTCACAAAATTGCCCCCATCATTTTCATGCCTTTTGGGATCCATGGTTACATGTGATGGGGCAGCTCACCTGAAAAATACTTATGCTACTGGGCATATACCTGGGCATATACCTACCATTTTCTATGATAAGCCTTTGTCTGCCACCTAAGCAAATATACCCATTCCCATATCTTGCTATACGTACTATCTGGTTGAGATGGGCAGGGCAAGGTTCATTGTACAGTATATTGCTTTTTCAACCCACCAGTATTAATTTATGTATCACAACTAATATGTTATAACCAAAACTGTATGTATGGGCACTTGGTATTAGCATTTAAGGAGTCAAATGTGTTAGCTGTGCTGGTACTATCAGCAAGAGAGATTATTTAACTGGAAATCCACAATAAGAAGACAGCAATTTGATAAATATATTGGTTTAATGTTCCCTAATGGGTTGGGGAATTAGGGTACCTAGGAAATTTTATTTTTACAGCCGGACCTCTTGCTGGTGTAGATTTATGGCTTAGGGGAATATGAGCAAGTTGTTTAAAGTTTCAGGGGTATAAAGCCTCTCACTCATATTTTAATAACTGGAACTGAAGGTTTTGCAATTTACTGTTTAAGTGTGTCACAGTATGCCTTACATGTTAGAAAGTATTGTAGACTTTCACAATCCAGCCTTGTTTTGCTGTGTCTTTATTAGGCTTATGCCACCAGGAGCTGTTATACAGTCTACAAGTTATGCACCTCAAATATATTCTCTTAGATAACTTCCAGTTCTTTCCCTACTTCTTTGTCTCCTTGGCCCTAAGTGAAATAAAGGCTGTCAGGAGAGTTTTTGAGGGAACCCTAACTTTAAAGAGGAGAAAAATGGGGGTCCTTTTAATGTATGACTGATGTTTCCTTGTTTTCCCACATTGTTCATTCATTTAGAGCAAGAATTATGTTACAATGGGCCCCATATGTTACTATTTCATTTGAACACAATACTTTGGACAGTTACAGCAACATATGAGCTGTGTTATTGTTTAACTTAAGATTTATTGGTTCTAGAATTTATATTTACAAGTCATTTTTTACATTGAACTTGTTGAATCCAATGCCTGGTACAGGTTAAATAGTTTTGTATTATGAAAGTGTCACATATAGGTGGCAATATGAATAATGAGCATTGATTTGATGTGATACACCGTATGTCTCCTATAACCATCTATCCTGGGGATTTGTTCAACTTCAGGGCAATGCCATCTGTTTAAACAAATGTGAGAGATACATTATTCCCATCACTCATTCCCACAACTTCTCACAGCAAATCAAACACTATATTGTGTCATATATCAAAGTAAAGGTCAAAAGGGGATTTTTGCAACTAAATCTTTATTTCATTCAAGAATGAAATATTGTCTGTCAAGACGCAATAACATAAAATTACATTGCTATAAAAATAAGTACACTTTTGCAGTGTCAATATCTTGCAAATTCTAAGTGTTGTGCTCTAGTGGGTAAATGTCCCACACATAATTTGTTGATCTGTTGACTTACTGAAAGGTTACAAGTATTCAACACATGCAGTACAATGCAAAGTCACAACTTATACATTTAAATGAAACTTAATTTACCATATTAAAAAAAATTACAGTACAGCGATGCAGTAAAAGTTGCTTAAATATCACCGTATTTGACAATTATAAGACAACCATGATTATAAGACGACCCCCCAAACTCTAGATTTTAATAAAAGAAAAAAAGAAAAGGCCTGAATATAACAACCCTATTGAAAAGAAAAACAAAACCACTCATTCATGCACACACTTGCCTGACTTTGCCACTCACTTGTTTATGGAGAGCTCATACTGCATGTACACTTATACTCTGCCACACCCTCAACTGTATGTACACTTACACTCTGCCATTCACTCATTGATGTAAGTAAAGGATGTGAGGGTAATAAAGTGTTTTTAAGGACAGGTAGGTCTTTTTTGAGACTATTTCTAATGACCCTTTGTAGTGTTTAAAATGAATTAAATGATGTGAAACTGAGACCCAGAGAAACATGTAGGAGCAGTCACTCTCTGCATTTGCCATCTTCCTCCCCTCATACATTGGTGTCAAATTAGCACTTCCAGTTTAGGGTCTATGCGTTTTACTGTAGTTTTTGGGCCTAAATGGACATATAGCACTATTCCACCAAGGCTATAAGGATATCTTGGGTTCCTGGACATTCAGCGCTCTCCCTCCAATCAGCTTTGGAACCTATAAGTTTACAGTTTTTTGTCATGTACCACAGGCCTACATGAGGTGGCAGCTGTGGCAGATTATTATTATGTGTATATTCACTATATTTTACTTGAAACCTTGTATCATGACTGGTAGCGGGGCAGCTTTTAACAATAAATTTATAACACTACAGTTTACTATACACTATGTGTGCGCATGTGTTATCTCTAGCTTATGCTTTTTGAGGTTTTGGAACTAACTCCACATCATACAGCAACACATTGGACTATAATTTAAGAAAACTTATTGGACTTCCAAAATATCCTTTTCACTGCCTGTGCATTGGATTGTTGTTGGGTTTTTTTTTAGCAGCGATTGGTCTGTTTTCATGATATATATATATTAGCTAGATATATATATATATATATATAGATAGATTAGATAGATATATAGATATCCTTATATAGATAGATAGATATACAGTAGATATACACATACTGCTGTTTAAAAGTTTTGGGTAAATTAGAAATGTCCTTGTTTTTGAAAGACATTTTGTCAATTAAACTAACATCAAATGGATCATAAATACAGTGTAGACTTTCAAGTTGTAAATCACTACCGTAGCTGATCTGATCATTAGGAAAGCCTTTTGTTATTATGTTAGGGTATATATATATACGTGTGTGTGTGTGTAATGTAGGGTTGTCTCTCCTGGGGCCATTCTTATTTGGGGGCTGAGGCTCATGTCTAATATTACTGAATACCAGTTCCATATTTCATGGTGTCATTTTTGGCCACCCTGCTCGTATATCACGTGCAGTGTGCCCAGAATGACACAAAAAAATACGGGGTTGGTATTCAATTATTTCCAGGGCTGGTTTAAAAATGTTCCCCGTCAATGCAATGGACATAGAGCTGGGTTAAATTCCCAGTGATAAATGTACCAATCGTAAATGTATATCAATCCTTCCATAGACTATAATTGTATTTCTTTTTTACCTAGATTTTCCTTTGCAATCTATTGAAGAATTACTCTTCAATTAAGTGGTAACAGATTTATTTTTGGCCCAATGTCTCCTACATAAAGAAATGTGTACCTGGTGGTGCTTGATTGGGTGGATGAGTCCTCTTGTGTCATGCAGCACAGGATCTAGTTAAAGGGCCAATGAGCTGATGTTCTCATTTAGCAGCTTGGACTCCTTAGTTCAGAGCTCTCCTGATCCATGCCCACTAAAGGAAATTTTAGCTTTCACTGTACATGCCTTCCAATGCCTGCAGATGTTTAAAAAATCAGTCCTTTACGGGGCCTTGTAGTGCTGCAAATTACTGCTCCCTGACACTTGTGGTCTGTCATGGTCTCGCATCATGAGATATGATGTCATATGTGCCCAGAACCTACAACCCCCGAGGGCTGCTTGAGTTATGTGGAAATTATTGTTTAGAAACAAAGATTTGAAAATTGGTACAAATTTATTATTCAGTGTTCATAGTGTGATGTGCTAAATTCTAAATATTCATTCTTCATCATATAGTATTTCTTTTTCCATCCTAGGAAGTATTTTGGCTTTACAAAGAATTAAAAAGCGAGACACGCACTTACATTCATCTTACAACACATTTCATATTGCGTGGATGAGTTGAAGAAAACAGCCTTTGCTAAGAACTGTCAGAAAGCTTGCTGTCAGCATGTAACAATTTTGTTTTAGAAGAGGACCCTTCACTTCAGTACATCTAGGACTGTCTGGAGCTCTGTCAGTGCTCCAGTCTCCGGTGACACACATTTAACTGCAACTTGACATTTTATCATTGTACTTGGATTCTTCTATAAGTTCAGTACAGAGAAAGTGTCATCAAATGTTTCAGCACAAAATAATCAAAGAAGCCACAGGCTGCCATCCAGTTAAGGAAAATACAGAAAACTGACCCAAATGTATGAAGGTTCAGACCCTTTATAATTACGTTGGGAGGCAGTATATATATATATATATAATATATATATATATATAATAATATCACATATATATATATATATATATATATATATTTTGCCTTGTTGTGTGTACATGTCAGTCATTTCAGCAGAATACTAAATACTTATTCCTTATAAGGGATAATGCCTTTAATGATTTGCTTCCCTTTCTGTATTTGTTGTGCTCATTTGCAGGTTCTGACCAAACCTTAGAGTTAAGCACCCCACCTGCCATAGAGGAGCCTCATTGATAGTGTCCTGACAAAGCTTTCAATTACATTCAAGTCTTAGTACGATTAAACTACAATCCTAACAGGGTGTTTCACGCAAGTGCATTATGGGGAATTCAGTCCAGGACCCTTTAATGTCATATTCGATCTTGACATAATAGCAGAATCTTAGTTTAAGGCACAGGGGTTTAGACATAAGGGACTCGATTCAATGACCCATATAAACCCTAATCGATGTTAGCAGCAGGGGTGTATTTTGGTTTTCTGCTGCCCAAGGCAAGACTAAACTCGGGCACCACCCTAATCTAAAATTGGCCCACCCCCTAACCATAACTGCCCCTAAATTAACCCTAAAGACCGCATTGACCATAACTGTCCCAAATTAACCCTTAAGACCCCATTAACCATAACAAACCCTAAATTAACCCTAAAGAACCCATCAACCATAACCGCCCCTAACTTAACCCTAAATACCCCATCAACCATAACTGCGCCTAAATTAACCCTAAAGACCCCATCAACCATAACAACTGCCCTAAATTAACCCTAAACACCCCCATTAACCATAACTGCCCCTAAATTTAACCCCCACCTCCCTAACTTTCAGCAGCCCAAATATTCATTTTATACGTACTGTTAGATGAGTTGCAGAGCAATGTGGACGCTATAAGGAAAGGGGCGGGGGCCAATCCTGAGTGTGACTGCAGGGAGGGACTGGGAAGTAGTAACTGCTGTGGGGGCGTTCGATGGGTGTTTGGGGCAGCCTTTTTTGCCGCCCCCATGAAATGTGCTGCCCAAGGCAGTTGCCTTGTCTGCCTCACAGCAGATACAGCACTGGTTAGCAGTGGTTCTGCTAAAAGGAATGGATATTTTGGCTTCATCCTTGTAAGGTCTGGATATATAAGTGATGACAATACTTTGTCATGGAAAGAAACAAAAATTATGGTTTGTGATCCAGACATCTGACTTGTGGTCACAAGATTGTGGCCACTAAAATAAAAACAGAACAACTAGATCTGGAAGTGCCCAGTGAGCATACCTACAGATACTAACGCTCCATTGGCTGCATACGGGCAGCTGTACACTACACACATTTTAAACCTTATTTTTAAACCAAAGTGCAGCCACAGCTATCCATATCTTTTGGCCTTAAAGTGCTAGGGTTGTTTAGTTATCCCAGTCCAGCCTTGGTCCCTAGGCAGCCACCTGATTATTATTTATGAAAGGTTGAAAAGGCTTTGGCCTATCTAGTTGGACCCTTTTTCTGCTGTACAAACTTCAAACCTTATTTGGAACTTACTTCAATATCAGAGTCAGTGCTCTCCTCACAGGTAGTTCTTTTTTTGCTCTTTAATATAGTGCCTTCGCTAGTATTGCTACTAGCTAGTACAGCTGCCGCGTTGCTAGCCCACTACTACTACTACAAGGACCACACTCAAGAGCAGGTCAAAAAGACAAGGACAATTCTGGGTCACTCCCTGACTGGCACCTTATTTATATCTTTATTTATATATTTTATTTTGTAATGTCTATAAGAATCATTGATTATCATCATACCGAGCAGTGACCAAATACTGCTATTGTTCTTCATTATCATACTTGTATCTCATTGTCAAGACACCCTCTAAGATTTACTAAATTCAGCTAGGAAAACCGTGCTGAAATCATATTCTGTATGGAGCATTAAAAACACAAGAATCATGTTTGGTGTGGGAAGAATGGTAGAAACCTAATGTCCCAATGAAGGTTTACAGCTACTACTGTAGCAGAAACATGTCCTGTATCTAATGACGAATGTTTTAGTGGTGAGCATAATAGATTGAGACATAATATGCAAAAAGAGTACCTCTTTGTAGAAAGGATAGAAAATAGATGCCAGAAATAACCTTACATTCAAATAAGAAAAAAACATCTTTTAAAATACAGGAATTGGCTACCGTTTGTAGTGTGCAAAAAGCAATATAGAAGAAATAAGTAAAATATGCTTCAACTTCTGAAAGAATAGACTCAATTTGCCAGTCCATTCTTATCCGCTGGCACAATTTAAGTTTATATTTGCATGATGATAAAATATATTCCTTTGGTTATTGTTATTGTGGTTATTTATGTCAAAGGTATGTATCTTCTGCCAAAAATCCCCATTTATAATAAAATAAAAGATAATTATAATTTATGTGTTCACTGCTTTACTTATTAAGTAAGGTATGACAATAGGAATGACACAAATGAATATACTTATTAAAACTTGTATAGCAGGCCCTTCTCTAGCATCATTGATGGCTGACCCATGGTAATCCAAAAAGGAGATCAAATCCGATACCAAATTGAAAAATAGATGCAATTAGCAGGAACATGACATTGGTTGCAAGCCAAGGATATAATATACTAGTGGAGGACAAATAGTCACATAACACCCAGAGTATTTACAATTAGGACAAGAGTTTTGTGCTCAGCACTGGGCATTTATATGAATAGAGGTTTCATTGTATTATGTATTATTTCAATTGTATTATTATAAATACAAATAAAATAAATGATACAGTCCGAATTTTTATTGCTTTTAGAAGATTCCCCACTGATTGTCTAATGTGAAGGACAAGATGCATGTCCCCAAATTACTCCTCAAATTTAATGAGTCAGGAGGAAAATTCAGCCAAGGTTGCTCTCTTTCCTTTTTGTCAAGTATATCACAAATCCTTTTGTTAACACAAATTAAACATGATCAACAGGGAGAGCGCTATTTTCCTTTCCTGTTAAGTTAGAGGAACGTGTAGCATCCAGATCTTAAATGTCAGCTTTTGTTAGCCTTGGAAAAATTGTCACTGGCTCAGCTTCTTTTCACACTTTATTCCTTTGTTTGGCCATTTTTTTTATCTCCTCTTTATCAAACAAGGCCTGTGCCTAGTCTTTAATATGGAGTAAAGTGGATTCAGGCTAGCGATCAATACGAAGGCATTGTTCCCAAAGACCTTCACAAATTGCATTTGTACCATCATCTGAAATGCCATCAATCTAACATTCTTTGGCATCAGCTATGTTTCATAAAACACTCTGAAAAAGATAGGAATAGGGTTATTGTTGGAGAAAACAGAAAACCTGATTTAACTTTATTATGAATTGAATAACTGACATGTTAAGAAAAGATGGCATGATGTGATAATACGTGGCCTTGAAATTGACTCATGTGAGTCTGTTTACTGAGGACACTCTTTATCAGGATCAATAACCACCAGGGAGTTTATTGCAATGTTTAATGCTGTGCAGTTTATCAATAACATGAAGATTTATAAACAAAAACAAAAACAACTTTAGGTTTCTTCCAAAACAAATGGTTTCAATTTAGTTTCTTTGGAGTCATAATATTTACTTTTGTTTTTGCCAGGTTCAAAGGTTAGAGTCATAAATGGTAACAAAACATGCAGATTGAATGAATATTGTATCCGCACTTACTTCAGAATATTTACTGTTGTACTAATCATATTGAAGGTCTCACCATTCATGTATACCCTTATCTCATGTATACAGTATCTCTTGCAATGCCAATGGACTGACAGGCTGATAATCATAGCCGTGAACTCTAAAGATTGGACCCAGGGTGTTCGGATGAAGCTCTGCTTCCCCTGGTCTCTGTGTTAATTTTTTGATTTTTCTCAAGGCAGAGAACCGAAATTTAGTCATGTTCACTACCTGTCCATTTTCCTTCAACTCCCCACCCACCAAAGGTCCTCTGGCACTAGTAGTGTTACTTCAGCATGCAGCAAGCCCTGCTCTCTATGTGCAAATAAAGCAGCCTCTTCAGGAAGCCATTGCCTAGAAAAGTCAACTAGGAATAACAAGGAATAAAAAAAACTGATTCTGTACCATTATTACTATTAACAGGAGAGAAATTTACAAAATGTATAATAACATTAACAAATGCTAAGACCGACTGGTACAGAAGGAGAAGATGAACCTGCTCTTGGCATCTTATGCGGTTACCTTATTATTTTTTATAGGTGTCTTAGGCCATCGCTGCCATTTTTTTTTATTATTTAACAAATTTCCTTTTGCTTCCTACCTCAACCCTAGCAGGTGCCACTAAAGGCTCAGCAGAAGTTTAGGGCAACCTGGGTCATTGGTTTCTTATCCCTCACCCCAGAGAAACTGTTTCACTGTACTCATATTGCAAACGTATTTGCAGTTATATTAACAAATGCTATATTTTAGCAAATGCTAATAAAAAAAGAACTAGTCTGCTTATATCAGGATTTTTCATCACAATACAATTGATGGTGTTGACCTTTAAAATATGTAATCAGTACAAACAAAAGCAAAGCATAAAAATTGGCTGATAATGCTATTAAAAAGCATGCCGTAGATGGCTCTTCAGTAAGCAGAATCCCCTAAAGCAACAGTCACTCCATAAAGGGAATTTAATGAGACTTTTAGCTGTAAAATTGAGAGGCACATCACATCTCAAATCACTGATTGCCTTGGATCAATCAATCTAACTAACCACCACAGCAAATGTGTCACATAATGGTGAGCAAACCCAGCTCATCAAGGGACTTTAACCTTTTCAGTACCAGAAAATGAACACTACAAAGATCAATGGTAAGCAGTAGTATATGCTTATGTGACTTTCATGTTTTTATTATACATTTTGTATGCAGTGGAATGTGGGGATTATTTGTAAAGTGTAATTCTCCTGCCAAGTCCTAGAAGTGGTGGCCATGAAGGCTTCTAATGTGGTAATAAGACCACTTTAAAGAGTTTGCACCACAATCACTATGTATCAGTTGGTCCAATGGGATTACAGAAGTGTCCAAAAAGACATCCAATTCCATCTAGTTCAGTCTACTGGTTTCTGGTCTACAGTTGTCATAGCACATTTTTGTACACCATTTTGCAATGTTTGTTGTATTTATCTGTTTGTTTAGCTGTATGCCCTGTAGTCTGATAGCTTGCCACTGGATGGCGGTAGTGGCAACAGTCTTTTCCAGGCAGGTTCATTATTCCTGTGTCTGTTTCAATAGCCGCTAGGACAATGCAGCTGATACCACTAATAATGTAGTCACCTGCTTTCTCTCCCAATGTATATATTTATTTACCGTTTTTTCCCTTTGCCTGTTCACTTTTCAGGTTATTTTTATCCTGCCAGCCTCCTGCTCCCAGGTGTTCATAAGACACGCTGCTGCAAAATCTTCTACTCTGCCGGAGAGCTTTAACAACCTTCATTGTGTTTCTTAATTTTTATTCTTCTCATACTTGTGTTTAATCTAAGTGTTTTATGACCTTAACCAGGCTGGGCCCTACAATATAGGGAAACTGCATAACTGCAAACTGCACTCAACTTTGTTGGTAAGCAAGTGTATGCAGGGCAGGGCAACAGATACATAGTTTGCATTGGGTGCATAATAGTTTCTTTTTCTAGTCTTCAAGTTTGTTGCACTTATATATGCATGGTTTGCAAATTCCCAGTTCATCAGGGCATACAAAACCATTTCCTGTAGCTGGTGGTCTCCATATCTGAATTGGAGACACATTGCAGAACCAACGTGTTTTTTTACACATACTCACTCACACACACTCTCAGACATGTCACACACACTCTCAGACATGTATATAGATAACACCATACTATTTGTGGCACCTGTCTTCAGCCACATGTGGTGTGAGCCTAGCTCCAAAAGGCTCTAGGTTTGTGAGTGCCTCCTAGAAGGGTTGTTTCTTCCTTTTTTTTATTTGGGTTCTTTATTTTAATATACTACACTATATTTTCTTTGTATATTTTTTCTCTCCTTAACTGTTATCTATTGTTCAGTGATATTTATTCTTGTAACTGAACTAATAAATATATTCACATACTGTAATTAAAAAATCAATTTCTGCAAATAAACCTCAACATGTGTCAACTGGTGTTTTGTCTTAAAGTAGCTGAAGACAGATTTTAGTGTTATTGTTACATTGTGCTAGCAAATGTTTATTAGTTTAATCTGCATCTCCCCAAAAGACTTAAATACTGTCACTGTTATAACATTTGGCATTCACTTCTTCTTTTGTATTTAAGGGGTATAGTAGTTTCAAAAAAATATGCTTTATAATGAACAATTTATTTCTGTCTATTATTTATAATTTGGTTGGTTTTGGATTTCATCAACGTACAGGATGTTACTTGTGTTTCCTTAAATTAGTCCTGTGATCTCTCGGTGATCTCTGAATGTCAGCCTGTCACTGAACTTTTTCTTCTTGGCATTAATCTCTCTTCCACAGATATTTTAGAATTCCTTCTGTCTGTTTATTCCTGTTCCCAAGTTGCCATGGTAGTGTATTATTTAAAGAGAAAAATCAACAAGACTTTAAAAGCTGTAGCTCAGAGTAAACTAGAAAGCAGCATTTGTGTTTATTATCGTGATAAACGAGGGTCGTGAAAAGCTTAAGCACATTAGGGAACATTATTACTGTCAAAATGTTTACTTAAATGAGCTACACATCTTTAAAATGCATTTACTGCTGGTCTAAATTATTATTCAGTTATTTTGTAATATAATAATAATAAGCATTATAGAATTTTGAGAAATACTGGGGAATATATACTGCATATATAACACAATTTGTGGATTTTTATGAGGTCTACATGCATTAAGTTGGAAAGTAGGTATTTCTGTGTACAGTGCACAAAATGTATGTTTAGAAAAAGTAGTGTACCTTTCTGGTCTATACTTTAAACCATAAAGGATGATGAGGCAGGGGCACAGTGTTAGAAAGTGACTGTTAGCTAATGGTGTTTGGACATGGGAGGACTCACACCTTCTGTAAAGCCATATGGTCCACTAATCCCCTATCAGGAAACTAACACACACAAAAACTCTCATCTACTTAAACACAAACACATGGTCTAACATACACGCTTACTCTATCACAAAATATCACTCACCCTGAATAGAGTCTTGCAACCCGCACCATGTGAGCTCTCACAATATTAACACAGGGTCACGTAACATTGTGTGCTATTTGACCCTGCTGAGGAAAATTAGGAAGAGGCATGCTGGCCAACAGGGCTGGTACAACAAATTGGATGCTGCAGCCTGCAGCTGGGTTTTCCTGGACACACACTATGAGAGCATAAAAACGTAACTATAACTGCGCATATCCAGCTAGTGGCCACCAGCCTCAAAGTGTGAGGGCTGCCTCAGCATTCCCCAGGGGTGAACTCCAGGTTCACCCCTGAGTGGGGTTCACTTTATTAGATTTTTATCACCTCAACTGGTAAGTCAGATAAAATGTACCACAAGACTTTTAATGAATATACCAAAATATTATTATTATTATCTTTTATTTATATAGCGCCAACAATTTACACAGCACTTAATACAATACATATAGGGGTATGACAAGATGAGAATTGACAGACTAAGACAAATCGATACATACCGATAAGGTGGTGGCGTTTTTGCTGAAGGTTTGTTGGAAGATTATGTGTGGGTCTCAATGTTTTGTTGGTAGTCATATAAAAACAATGTTTCTACAGGGGGGGTTATAAATGGTGATGTTAATCACTTAAAGAAGATCCCAGGGTGATGTGGTATATTTTTGGTACCCACTGAATAATTGGTGACTATTGCCCATTCACCCCAGTGCTGTGCCACCTGACTACTTATTTAAGTTTGTATTGGTATGTGGTGTTTCTTCAGCTAATACAATCTTTTGTCCTCGGTTTAATACTCTCTTGGTTTTCGCTGAATTCAATGTATTGTGAGATGTGTATTTTTTTTACTAAAATGCACACTGTGTTTACCCTTTATATATGGATTGGAGCAGAAGTGTGTTTTGTGCCTATGTTTCTTCACAGCACCTTCATTTCTGAAGAACATTTTTTTGTTGAATACCCCAAGAGTTTTCTCTAAATTACCTCATAAATAAACACACATCAGAAACACAATGCCATTTTTTTTAATAAACTTTATTCTATATTACAAATAGTTTTGTTTTTTGGACTGCAAAATAGGAATGCATTATATTTACATACACAGGTATACAATTAATTATAACAAACGTACAGAAGCTTGCCTTTACCAAGTTACAACTCTTATTTATTTTCCAATTTAAATATAATATCTAGGATAGTAAAAACCTCCATTCTATTATGCAATATTTTTTTTTACCATCTCTTTGAGGCTTGTAGTAACACTGGACTCTAAAGGATATGGATATTATTGGTGGAAGCTTTATCAAAACCACTGTGTCCTACAGAAACCAATGGGGTTCCTGTGCTGAAGAATACATCTTAGCCATGGAAAAAAAAATTGTTTGGACTTGCATAGAAACTGTGCAATAGCATAAAAGTCCACGGGTACCTTTGTAAGATATATATTTAAAAGGAATTCATTAAAATGACATCTTATATACCTACTGAATAATTGGTGAATACTGCCCATTCACCCACTGCTGTGCCACTACTAATTTAGTTTGTAATGATTTGTGGTGTTTTCTCAGCTAATACAATGGAATTCATTTACAATATCGAAGTCTGATTTTCAAGTTATTAAGTTATTTCCCGATAGCTGGAGCATGTACAGCCTATAGCATGGCTGTTGTGTTTTTAGTATTTCTTTTCTACCTCCAGCCCTGAGTAGGCCCTGCTCTTCAAAGACTACTGGAAAGCTGCAGATAGACTAGGGTTGAGCCTAACTTTCATAGGAAGACATTTTTGGAAGTGTTTTTCCCTATATACCACTGAATTAATAATTTACTATATCACATTAATTTATTGTTGTTAAATAAAGTGTTTCCTTCAATGAAATTTTCTGAATGGGCATTACATGGTCATGGCTATAAAAAAACCAATATATACAAAAATATAACCAATAAGCAAAATGCCTGTGTGCTCAGGAACTGTATTAATTTTAATATGATGGAAGATACATAAATAAAAGAACCTCTAACATTCTTTCTGACGGTATCCTAGCAGTATCTTAAAAAATAATAAAAATAATATAAAGTTAGCACATGACCTGCTAGTTTTGTACACAGTTGTAAGGACTGGGTACATTACAGAAAGCCAACAGTATATCCTACCATAAAGTCCAAAACTACTTGGCTGTGCATCCTTTGGGAATTAGAATGCTGGTATTTAACTTTCTAATTTACAAAAGACACACTGCCCCACACAAGTCCTAATTTGACTGAAACACAAATGTATTTTTTTTACTTTACTGTGTTCACTGTACTCCATAGTTGATTTAGGCTTTGTCAATTAATGAACAAATCACACCAAAAAATCACCACACTGTTTAGGCAGCTATCCATATGTCCAACTGGTTGGTGAATTGCCTTTTAGTCATGTACATCTTTGCTTTCCATTTAATAAATTGTTCTATTAACACTTAAACACTTAATTCATCCAATTCCTTTTATATTTTGGCAGTATGTACATTCCGAAAGCTGAATTCAGCATACATTTAAGAATCTATAAAATGACATGTATCCTTAGGTACAATATGATTAACTTGTTTGATTTAAATCAAATAAAATGATAGTATTAATTCATATATGGCTTTTCTTGTGAAACAATGCAAGTATTGTGGATAAAGTCTGTAATAACATTACAGAATCGTCTTGAAGCTGAAAAACACTGGTCCACTGCATACCTGCATTGTACTTATAATCTGAGAGTGCTCCTGCATGATAGAATTTGGTATCTATCTATCTATCTATCTATCTATCTATCTTGACTGGGCTTTTGTCCAATGCTTGACCCAGGGCAGTACCCCAGCCATACCCTATCACCTACCTCTATGGCTCCTGTCCACTATGCTGCACACGAGACATATCCATTTGCACTGTATGCAAAGCTCAAAGTAATTTCACTATGGAGGCTGGCTAGGTGCAGTGTTCCACAGCATATTTATGGGCCAGTTAAAAACACCCTCTGGAGCGTTGGAATGCTAGGGCTATATGCCCCAGTTATGTGGCTAGTCGACCTAGGCCAAAATACGTTGGCCATAACTACTTATGTATGCAAACAACTCATAAAATTAGACATGTGCTAGCACAAGGTCACAACAATAACATTATTTCAAGTTGCTCTTCATTAAATATACATCTCCTTCCAGCATTTCAAGGGGACATCATGCTAGTGTGAAAATAAATCTGGTACAGTAGTGCACATTATACTCTGCAATTTCGTAATACACCGGTATTTATAAATGCTGGGCTTGCCCACTGTTTTATGAAAGGCACCCGTGCCCTGGCTACATAGGCTCTTAATATACCTTTATGGCATTATGCATAAATCCTTTATTAACTAAAGTGGTCTTGCATATGGCACATGAAAAACAAATAAGCATTCATACTGCAGCAGCTGTCCTCTGGATTTTTTTTAAAGATCCTAAGATATAATTATCTAATATTAGTGATTTCATATTTTTTTTAGAATTTATAATCTACTCATTGGTAAAATCATTTTTGTTTTTTCATACAGTATATGTCTATATATTTTCTTTAATTAAACATTGTTATATTCACTTGTCAAGCAATCGTTAATCTTATAAAAATTACCTTATAGCCTCCCCCTTTAATCATTATTTTCAAACTTTCAATGAAATGTTATAATAAAAATACATGGAAACTGTGTGAGATTTTAATACGATCTGGGTCACCTAACTAATATTTTTATAATTTTAGGGGTATCTGCATGTATTTGGGAGGCAGTGATTAAAGAAGACTAGTGTTTTTATTAGGTTTAAGGAACAATAAGAACAGTCTGAGGGACCTCAAAAGGCTCCAGATGTAGAAAGTGCTAGTTATTTCTATTGTTCCTCACGCATAAAAACATATGGTACCGTTAAAATTATAAGGTGTGCTTCAGTTTTAATGCAGCATTAATGTCCACCAAATGTTCTAGCATTCTATTTAGAGCTAGGGATACCTATATTCTTCCATAACTCTGGCGTAAAAAAAATCCCTAAAAAACCCATCACCTTTAGGAAACTGCATTTATGTCACTTCATATTCACAGATTTCTTCCCTTGTACCTATGTAGTTAGTTTTTTAAGGGTAGGTAGCTACAGGGTATGTATAAAGGAATTCTATAGCTGCTGTGATGAATACATATTTATGTACAGACACCCCACCCACTGGAGAATGAATTTATATTAATGTTTGTATATCCATATAGATTGCTACAATTAGAACTTTATATATTTGCATTCATTTTTTAAGCAAGCTAACTTATTCTGATAAACCTGATTCTCATATGACCCATTTGGTGAGATTTGTTTTCTAAAATGTTTTCCTAAACATTGGCTTTGTTGAGTGTCAAGAGAAAAACAGGCCCTATTAAATATATTTTTAGTTTCTCCTGAATCCCAGTTTAAGAAGATTGGTATATACCTTTTTGTACAATAGGTTTCAATGGTCCCTAATGGTGGGGATACAACAATGGAAAAAGGACTTTTCAAAGGTTCCAGAGAACAAATGCTCTTATTTGAATTGTTTAGATTGCAACTTATATCTGGGACCTCAACCTTTGTAACTGTAGTTGTAACTGTATTGGCATAGCCAGTCTATACAATTAATTTATGGAACAAGACCCATGAAACAGTATTTCCTACTCACAAGTCATTCCATATGACAGTGTTTGATAAAGTTTCCACCTTAACATAGATTATAGTCACATGACAAATCACTCATGTCAATGATTTCAGGCAGATAAAATTAAAAAAATAAATAAATAAAAAAAACCACCCAAAAACCAGGAAAGAAAATGTTTAAAAATGAATAAATGAAAACCACATCCACATCATCAGCAAGGCTTTAGATTCTCTTGGATTTAACATGCGCTATTTTCAATAATAATTAACTAAAAGCCAAGGTATACCTCTGGAACTCCTAGGGAAGAACCCCTACACATTCACAGCACAATTCTGGCATATTTCAAGGCAAAGAGAAGAAGAGTTACAGGGGGAAAAAGTTGGACAGGCGGCTTTGAAGCTCACAGTGGTTCACACAGATATGAGAGTTTGACATATGTAGCTTTTTATTTTATATATTTTTCATTTACATTTTTTTTTCTTTGTTTTTTTGGGGTTTTTTTAGCGCTCCAGATTTGGGGAAGTTACGTTCTGGGAAAAGTTTTGGGGAAAATGTAACATACAAAACCATGAACAAAATATTAGCCAATAATTCTGGCAGAGCTTTATTGTCTTCTTCTGCACATGCCATGTGTTGTCTGAAGCTGGTCACCTGCATTTCACTACAACCTTTTTGATTTACTGCAGTTCTTTGAATATTTTTATTGTTCATTAGTAGCCACGAGAAAAAATGTTTTAACTGATGTTCACGGTTCAAAAACCATTACCTAGTTTTAAGGAAATGCTACAAAACGTTCAAATAAGGTGCATAGGGTTTTAAATGCTCTGGAGAAAAAAACCAAACGCATAATAGTACCCTAAAAAAAGAACAAACCAAAAAAACATGGTCCTGTGTTTGTTATATAGTGGTTCCTAACTTGTGCCAAGTGTTTTTAAACACAAAAATGTTTTACAGATATTTTTTCCTACTAAAAAGGGCAATTATCCCTTATAACAAAATCAAATTAGAAGGCTTTTTTCTAATTAGTAAAATCATCATTTCCATACTGCTAGATGCTTAAAATGATAGAAGATTTTCACGTTTTATTTTTGTCCCCAGAATACAGCTGACCATTTAAAATATTAGAATTTAAAAAAGATTAACTCTTAGTCACCCATGCCAGTTTGTTCTCAAAAAAAGATAATGCAGGATAAAAATTGTGCTGAGACTTTTTTTTTGCTTGATTGTTTTTGTGCTCCTTATTCCATATGGCAGTTACAAATACAAGTTATGGACTTATATGCTTCGAGCATTTAGAACATATGTAATCCTTTTAAAATTGCTTTAATAAAGCTAATAGGAATTTCCAAACCCAATTTGGCCACAAAATGATTTGCTTTTCTGTTGTATTTTTTAAACTCTCCATAATGTGCATATATAAAAAAAACCCTTGAAAAAAATTGTACTTTATGTGCAAAATCAAAGTTTATAAAGTGAATGTAATTTTTTTTGTCTGTATCAAAAATGAACAGGGTAAAGTATCTATTCCAATAATATCAGAAATTCTAGGCATCCCTATACCCACGACCCTACAATTACAGGATCAAAAAGTAGTGGATTTAAATCCAAATTTATGATCAAAGCATTCTGCAGAAATAAAGAGCTTGTTCTAGATCACATGAAGCCGTTTAGTAAACAGTTGTAATCAACTGAGCAAACAGATTCTGAAAGGCTGACCTAAATATTTACTTGAAACCCAATCGTTGTTGGATGTTCTTTCTTTAGATAACTTCTACCTTTTTAGTTATCTAATAGCTTTGTATGAACAAGAAAACGGACATTAATATAACTCACGGAGAACAAGACACACTACTAAATATATATATAAGAAAAAAAATAATAGAAAAATAAATCAAATTAAAATATTGTACTTCCAACTGCCTCTGAGAGATTAAGTAAGGAAATGTATATGTTTTTTTTCCATGCAGAACGTTAATGAATTCCTTTCCATTAAGGACGGATTAAAAGTCATATTTCAGGATATTGAAATTTTCTTGTTCTGCCAAAGGTTTGTGGGTTCCTTTTTCCGTCAATAATTACAATACATTAATACTGGGTTTGTGTTCCGTCCATACCAAGTCATGGCAAGGAAAGACATTACAAGCAGCACAGCAGATAAGACTTTCTAGTTTCCCATACCGATACTGATTATTTAAATGTTTATGTGTAAGAAAAGGTCTTAACCAGAATGTCTTTGTATTCCAAAGTCAGCCTCACTGAATGTTCTCCATTAATCCACTGGACATTCTCATGTATCCATGGGGTTCACAGAAGAAAAGGAAGCAGAACAGAAGACCCTGCATCCAGCCAATGAAAACTTGCACTTGGTAAATATGACGATCTCGACTGAGGCACGGCTTGGTTTATCCCTTCCAGGGTAACCTGGAAGGACATTTTTCAGCTATCTATACTCATCAGGGCAATGACTTGTTCTAGTTTGTAGGCAAGTTTTTGTTTTCCTGCCTGGTCATCTTGATCCAGAGCTGTTAAAATCTACAAAAAGTAAACAGAAAAGCATTTGTACATAGTAAATTAAGTTTCACACCTTAACAGATATAACGTCCATAAAAAATCATACATTTTCTGTATATTTTTTGCATTAAATAACCCTTACCCTTTACATGTTTTTCTTAATCAATTTAACATACCAAAAAAATAGTATTCATAACTTAACTTTTGAGATAACGTAAATCATATTGGTAGGTCTCATTCTTCTAAGCCATTTTTTATTAGCCCTTCTTTACAGTGCATTGTGTTCCCTCATTTATTAACCACAAATTGGTAAACTGCGAAATTGGTAATGTAATCAAATGCAAGTTAAATTTTTACTACCACCTACCACCCTATGCCCAGGCTTTTCAATGCATCTGAAAGCAAAGTGAGAATATAGGGACAAATGCCTAAGAATATTTAGAAGCATTGATGAATATGATACAAAATAAAATAAATGTGAATAAAAAAACATATTCCATTGAACTGTGATATATTTTTAACGATTGTACAAAGAAATATTTGCCTTACAAGCTCACCAGTTCTGTTTAATTACGTGATTTGTGTTTTACATAGATTCATTTTAACTACACTATAATTCCCACCATATGTGGCTTTCATTGCCTTTGTGAACATTTCTTTCTGTCTAAGACATCAAATGACATTAAGAACTGGCCTATGTTATTAAGACTGTCACTCTGATCATGTGGTCATTGTATCTTTTACAAAACATGAGTCTGCCCAGAAAAAAATAGATATTATTTGTAGTGTTATTTTTAATTAGATTTCTTAAAAGACATCATAATGGTTATTACTGATATAATTAGGATTGCCAACTGCAAAAATGTAGCAATGATTTGAAATTCACTCATGAATATTTAAAACCATGCACTGAGCATTTTATAAATCGGTGAACGGTTAGGATTGCTTTGCATTTTGTACTATGTAAATGAACACTGCTTATTCCTCGGGATCCCATAGGGTTAAATATAAAACATGAGTCTTGGGGAGGGAGTTTTAGCTTACATTTGCAATTATTTCTCCAAAAATAAGCTTTCAATGAGGAATGGTTTTAAAGACAGATAACAGGCAAATTCATATGGTTTTATGCGATTTAATATAACTCATTATCAATATACTCTACATAAATATACCAATGAACTCTTTAAATGAGTTCAACTTGAGACTCTTCAAATAATAACTCTTTATAATAGGCAATCGGAAATATTCTATCAGACTGGTCCAGTATAGAAAAAATGTGAAATTAAGGCATCTTAGCCCATAATGTGATCCAGGCCTGCAGAAAACATGTCTTTTAGCAGTATGGGGCTCAATCATGCAATCACAGGAATGGAAACGGCCATCTATCACTAGTAGATGCTATACTACAGTTAGCCATGCGAAAACCAGAAACTCCTATCTCGATCTATGCGTAAATCTCGAAAAGGGTATTTATCTTGCAAACTTACTTTCTTTTGTTGTTTTACATATTACAGAATCCTGACAGTTGTCTGCATCAGCAACGGTTGAGGCTAATACAGTGACAGATTTGAATCTTGCTTGGGATACATTTAAAGCTAATCTGGATCTAAGACAAGACCTAGGACTGATTAAGATCTTAGCCTTACATCAGGAAACATAGGCAGACTAGATGGGCTGATTGGTTCTTATCTGCCATCGAATTACATATTTCTATGCAATTTAGCTGTTACTCTTACCAATTATACAAACCCATCATGTCATAGATCCTAGAGAGACACTACTGATGTACACCAACACTCAACACAATCACTTCACTAAGGCTAGGTTTCCACTTGGTTTTTTTCTGCTAAAAACGCCCATAAAAACGCCAATAGCGCCACCTGGCGTTTTTTTTAGTGAAAAAACGCTGCAGCCAGATGTTAGCTGTTCTTCAATAGGAAATCGCAAAATGCCATTTCCACTTGGCGTTTTTCTGTTTGGCGTTTTTTCAGTCCTGTTTGGCGTTTTTCTGCTTTTTTGGGCTCTGTGGCAGTTTTTCAAAATCGCAGCATGTTGACACTCTGGCGTTTTTTGCAAGGAAATCTTGGCGTTTTTCTCCAATAGAAGTCTATGGGAGAGAAAAAACGCCATGAAAAAGCCATGTGGGTTTTTTGCCTTGGCGTTTTTTATGGCGTTTTTTTCCACAGTTACAATGCAGAGGATGGACCCAGTATCTGTGTGTCCTATGAGAAATAGGCTGGAAACAAACAGTTTCACACAAAACAAAGTCCTGGACTGGTTCATATTGAATTCTACACCATTTGGAACAAACATGCCATTACAAACAAACATACGCGACGCGTCAACTGGATCCTGCGTGCCAAAAGCAACAGCAAACAATTTGCACCATCATTTGGGGCACATCTTCTTAGAGGAGCAGACATTCGGAATAAAGCATGCCTTACAAACCACAGAAAAGAGAAAAAAGGGTCCGCCGGGGCGTTTAAGTAGAACTCTACCAAGTAAATGACATCAGGAGAGGGCAGATACTTGCTATTTACCCTAATCCCTTTTAGCTGGGTGAAACATCTAACTTGTAAAGGCTGGAAAAACTGCCTAAGGTCAAAAAAAGCAATTTCCACAGAAAGGCTAAAACGCCAGAAAAAACTGCAGAAAGGCTAGGTTTCCACTTGGGTTTTTTTTGCTAAAAACGCCTATAAAAACGCCAATAGCGCCACCTGGCGTTTTTTTTGTGAAAAACGCTGCAGCCAGATGTTAGCTGTTCTTCAATAGGAAATCGCAAAATGCCATTTCCACTTGGCGTTTTTCTGTTCGGCGTTTTTTCAGTCCTGTTTGGCGTTTTTCTGCTTTTTTGGGCTCTGTGGCAGTTTTTCAAAATCGCAGCATGTTGACACTCTGGCGTTTTTTGCAAGAAATCTTGGCGTTTTTTCTCCAATAGAAGTCTATGGGAGAGAAAAAACGCCATGAAAAAGCCATGTGGGTTTATTGCCTTGGCGTTTTTTATGGCGTTTTTTCCACAGTTACAATGCAGAGGATGGACCCAGTATCTGTGTGTCCTACAAGAAATAGGCTGGAAACAAACAGTTTCACACAAAACAAAGTTCATATTGAAATTTACACCATTTGGAACAAACAAACAAATAAACAAACAAAATACCCGACGCATCAACCGGATCCTGCGCGCCAAAAGCAACAGCAAACAATCTGCACCATCATTTGGGGCACATCTTCCTAGAGGAGCAGACATTCGGAATAAAGCATGCCTTACAAACCACAGAAAAGAGAAAAAAGGGTCTACCAAGTAAATGACATCAGGAGAGGGCAGATACTTGGCATTTATCCTAATCCCTTTTAGCTGGGTGAAACATCTAACTTGTAAAGGCTGGAAAAACTGCCTAAGGTCAAAAAAAGCAATTTCCACAGAAAGGCTAAAACGCCAGAAAAAACTCCAGAAAAAACGCCAAAACGCAGGTAAACGCAGTGGCAGTTTTCTTGGCAGTTTTCCTGGCGTTTTTCATCAAGAAAAAAACGCCGGACAAAAAACCCAAGTGGAAACCTAGCCTAAAAAACGCCAAAACGCAGGAAAATGCAGTGGCAGTTTTCTTGGCTTTTTTCCTGGCGTTTTTCATCAAGAAAAAAATGCAGGACAAAAACCCAAGTGGAAACCTAGCCTAATACTAATATTTTAGGGTATAGGTGCCCTAATTGACATTAGTCATAAGCAAAAACCACACAAGGCATTACTTTAAAAATAAAAGGGTCACCTCCAAAATACTGCATTCTCTTTTTACTGCTCCTCTCTGCGGCTGAGCTGGCAAAGTGGTATCACTGTACTGAAGGAGCCAATTAATTTCCCTCAGCCAATAATTAAGTACAATTTTAATTAGAATGAAGGATTTCCTGCTAGATTTGAGATGGTTAGCACAATGAGTTGTGCTGTGCAATGAGATGTATCCTGCCATAAAGTAGGGAAAAAACCATTAACGCTTTGGGATTAGAACTCTCCAGCTAGGTTTGACTTTGCCGCTTGTACAAGAAATGAGTGCGCCATATGAATCATTATGTATCCAGAGAGCCATTATCATAAAAGATTCAATATGCGTTATTTTTAGCATGTCGTCGTATTACTATGTATCAATGAAACATATTTCTGAACAGAGTCCATATGTTTTGTTAATTTTTCTGTTGATATTGTTTTGACTCCCCAGATGTTCTGTGTCAGTCTCACACGCTTTTCTCATCACAGAGTTGGCATTACTTTCTTTCTCCAAATTTCAAATTCATAATATACCAGTAATGCCCACAATTTACAGTGCTCTTCCACTTCACCTTCTCCAGTTGAGTGGTTAGAGTTGGATAAGATTCCAAATATATTATATACCAGTAACACACTTTACAATGTTCTTTCACTTCACCTTCTCCAGTTCAGTGGTTAAAGTTGGATAAGACTAGAAGAGGAGAATGCTTCTTATTATGGTCATTAGTTCTGGCTATTGAGTAATTCTACACCCTCGCATCAATTAACTAATGTTCTTTATAAGCTTCCACCCTTAACTATAAAATAAAAACCCAGAATACTTTGCAGTAAAGAAAGATTGGGTCAGATAGTCCTTTTAATAGTCCCCTATAGCCTTTTTTCTACGATGAAAATAAGATGCCATATGTGAAGAATTAGATTCATCAGGCACTTGGCAAAAGTGTTACTACTTTTACAGACTGCATGGAAAAAAGTAAAACCAATACACTGCATACATTAATGATTTAAGTATAAGTTTCTGCAGTCTTAGTGTTGATAAACGCGTGGATATGATGGGCATCCTAAACTTCTGCTTGGCCCGGCTCTGGTGCTTTTGATACATTTGACATGGAAAAAGTATTTAATATTAGTTTTACTCTGTCTCTGTAGCAGCCCGAGGAGCCAAACCTACACAAGACTACACATTATATCATATAATTACCTGTTTGAATACACATATATACCTTTTGCCACAGTTCGGTATGACAAAGCTACTTCACAGTTGGAAAGCTCAATAAAAATATATACAATGAAAAAACACTGACTGCCATTTATCAGCAGAGCAATGCGGCAACACAGATTAGAATTAGTATCCATTACATGTCCTGATGAAAGTCTGAAAATAAAAGACTGAAACATTGACTTGTAACACAGAGCTTTGAGAGATTTATTGAAACCAAGTCCCAGGAGTGCTGGGAACTATTTTTGGAATATATATATATATATATATATATATATATATATATATATATATATTAAAATAACTAGTTCTACTGGAACCAAATATATGGAGAGTTAGGAGATATTTGATGGTTTTAGGAGCCAGGATATGGATATAAAATACAAAAGAAATGAAAAATATGGTACCAATGGGGAATATTGGCCAACACTAGCTCTGAACATGTATATAAATTACAACCAGAAGAATGATATATGGTTATAAGGAATCTCACCTCTTCACTATATTTCCCAACATATGAGTAAATCTCAGAGAGTGCACTCATTGTGTTAAACTCATTCATGTGCATACGAGATTGCTCTGCCAAATAAGCATTCATGTCTTGGTCACTTATAGCTGGCATTTTGGCAATGTCAGAATAGTACCTGAAAAAGAAAAGGAAAATATTAGCATATAGATTAATACAGTATGGAACCTCTGGGAGATCAGGCAACATTTTTTCAACCCTTTTGAGAATGGCCATTCTTTTCTAGAAATATAAATATTCTTATATAGACATTTTAATGTGCTTTAGAGTAAGAGTTATTGTAAGAGCTACATATTACGAAGTATGGCTGTCAATTCCACAAGGTGCAAAAGGGCAGGTAGCGAGAAAAAAAATCCATCTAAAAGTTGATGCACTCATTATTTTTAATTTATGTTGGAGTCCATTTTGCTTTTTGCATGCAAATTCAATGTATTTTGCATGCAAATTGCAATCTCTCACATGTATACTAGCAAAACATCAGTGTTCAGATTTACTTGTGATTGGCTACCACCCATTTCAAAAGGCGTTTAGCTCCCATGGACTAGAGTTCTACAGAGCATGGGCAAGAGATGTCTAACTCCAATAGCTAAAGGCTAATTTGCATGCTCCAGAATTCTGAAAATGCTATTACAGAAACATATTCAATAAAGGGAATAATGAAACCACGTCTATATTGCAATGCACTAACAGACTGTCACTTCTTCTTAGTCATTATGGGTTCTTGTATTCTCCATGTCCTTCATCCCTTGTGTAATTCCAGTTTGAGCGGACATAGGATGAGAAAGGCAATCAGTCATTGCCATCCACATCTGTGCACTGCTGTCAACTAGTTAATTAGACTCAATCATTTACATATTTAATTTCTTCATACTGACATCCCGTTCAGCAAAGAAGTTTATAACATGATGCATGATTTTATAATTAGGAGCAAAACTCTGATAGACTAAAATAGCTGACAGGTGTCCTATAAACATCGCAGTGGCACCTGGTGAGTTTCGAGACATGTCGGGAGCTATACAAATTGGCCATTGACATGTTATATAATAAAACCTAACAGTCTGATTGAGTGAGGATAATTATATTAGTAATTATCTAAAGAACGACCAATTAGTCATATGTGACACCCAACCTTTGGGCTTTGGGACAGTCGTTGTACTATATAATTGGAGCACAGGTAAGAAGGTTTTTTTTGCAAAAAAACTACTTGACTTTACCACATTTTATACCGAAATGATGGTAAAGAAAATGTACAATTTTGTTTAGCTGGTTATAGACAAGGGAATTCTTGTACTATTGCCAACACCAGATATGTCCTGGTTTAATAACTTCATCACAAAACAGCAATTCAACTAAGCTAAGCACTTGTACAAAAAACAAACTCTGAGGGAAAGGAATTATAATTTCCCCTTATAATTAGTTCATCTAAAAGGATAATATAAAGAAAAGGTTAATTTCCTAGGCTCAAAGAAAGCTGATCTGCTACTACCAAATAGGATTAAGCCTATTAATTTACAAACTCCAACAACATGTGGTAAGGTCTACCAACCTTTTTAGTACCACCTTAATACCAAAGTCACAAGTAACCATTTGTTTGCTAGAGGAGAGAGTATTGTGTATGTTTTAGGTGATTTCTATTTTTCACTCCAGTTTTGCTTTAATAAAGGCCAAATACTAAGGATATTTCAACTATGCAAAGAAGTGCCTTCATATGCACTTTTTGGTTCTCGCTCTGCAAGGTGAATTATTCCATTGACCAAGCGACCGTTCCTTTCCGCCTACCAAGCCCCTGTCATAAGCTTTATTTGCATCCAGGGAAAGGGAGCTGATTGCTCCTTTACTTTCATTTTAAGGTGGATCTTACATCAGTAAGAACAATATTTTCTTTCTGGCTTCGATGTACTGTGATTTCTTGGTTCTGTAAAAGAGTGTGATGTACAGAATTTTTCTGTTTGGCTACTGGGTATCTTTCAAATATCACCAAGGGACCAATTTATAGCAACTTAAGGATGTAACGAATAGCAGTGCACCCACTGGAGTGTGTTAACAGAATCTGCTAAACACTTTAGTGGATGCAGCCTGCATTAACAAATGGATTGGGGACTTGAGACAAGGTGGATAACTAACGCTGCATCACTCCAGTAGTTTGCCACATCTGTGCATGAGGCATAATCTAAGTTGTTCTGTGTGCATTGGCCCTTGAGCATAAAAGCTTGTATGAATTGCTTCCAGACTGATACACTGGATCCATTAAACAGACAAACTATTTTCAGTAACCTTACACCCTAACATACTAGCCTTACAGTTTTGGTCATTACAAAATTGACAATCCTTGTTTTAGTAATTTCACTACTTTAAAGCTGACGCTCGTCGTAAATTAAAACTATAAGTAAAAGTAGCATTAGGAACTTAAGCAGTATTATTGTTCAATGCCAATAAATATATTTTGACATATTAATATTTTCTCTTTAATTGTCATCAATAACATGGCAACATAGTAATTTAGGTTGTAAACAGCTATGCCCATCAAGTTCAACCCTTCCACCTATCCTTATTTATTCTACTATTTATAGTCCTGTATGCTATGCTTTCCAAAATAAACCCAGACCCTTTTGAAGGCATCTATTGTGTTTAATAGCACCACCTCTGTCGGTAGTGAATTCCATACCTTTATTGTCCTTACTGTTGGGATTCTCTTCCTTTATCGTCTATGAAATATTAGCTGTTCTAGTCTCAGGGGATGACCACTTGTTCTTTGAACAAGTCTATTAATGAAAAGGTCACTGTAGAGCTTTTTATATTGGCCCTGCACATATTTATAAAATGTTATAATATCCTCTCTAAGAAGCTGTTTTGCCGGTGTATATAAATGCACTTTTTTAGTCTCTCTCTCTTCATAACTAATATCTCCCAATCCCCTTATTCATTTTCTAGCCCTCCTTTTCAATTTTTCTTGTTCTATAATGTCCTTTTTAAGGACTGGTGCCCACAATTGTACTGCATATTAAAGGTGAGGTCTTACCATTGACTTGCCCCATTTTATACATGCCAAGATCTCATTTGCCTTTGCAGCTGCTGAATGGCATTGCGCAGAAGGAAACATCAAGGTCCTAGTAAATCCAGTGTTCATGGAGGGCCCCATAACAGATTTTTAGCAGCCAAGAATATGGCCCATTTTCTCCTTTTGTACCATTTTGCCTTAATGTGTGTTAAAGTTGTTAATGTTATTTTTAATTTTCACTCTCCCTGTTAGCACCACAGAATCTGCTAGTGCCATATAAACAAAATGCAATGTAATATAGTCACAAGTTTCAAAACATACTATGAATATCTGTATTCGATTTAAATAAACAATATCATGTATTTTAATTGAATCAATAACTTACCGTTCCACCCAGTTTTTATAACTGGGGATATCCTTGGCATATAGAAGTTTGTTGGAAGGAGAATCTTTTCCCAAACGATGCTCTGAAGTTGAACATGAGTCCATGAATGTTTGAGCCACCACTGAAAGACAGGCATCTGTAATGCTATTCTTGTGGATGTCAAAGACAAACTGGGGATTTTTGATAACGTTAACCCAGAATCTCAACGGCAAGCTGTGAAAAGGCACAAAGGCAATAGTGTTAACACTTATTCATAGCTCACAGACTAGGTCACACTAGGAATACAGGAAAATACTCTGATTATTCATGTCTCAAAAAAAGCTCATTTTCTATACAATCTTTGCTCCAGGTAACTTATTTTAATTTTAGAGTGTACTACAAATACAAAAGAGCATAAACATTGATTTGATGTTTAAATTAAAAAAATACAAATAGAGGAAGGGGATTTTGATCACAAAGTATTGAATTTGTTTGGAGTAAGGTGTCAATTCAATGCCATAATAACAATTACTTAAGAAAAAAGCAAAGGTACAGCCTCATCATGAAGATTCTAACTATACCTCCAGTGGTACCGAACAAAACTTATAGTACCAGCCACAATATAAACCTTTTAGATCCACAAAGTTTGTCTCAAGTATGCCATATGGGTTTGAGTTTGATTTATCTGTGAAATAGTAAATTCCTGGAAAAGGATAGTTTTCAGTCTAATCTACACAACATTTCTAAAATCGTGGTTGGTTAGATGCGCCATTATCTCAATATGACAATTATTATATGACAATTATAATTCTATATGTTTTCCTTGAGTCCCTTGTTCTGTATATCTCTGTTTTAACTTTAAATGTTATCTGGTATGACATGTAACCACTAAATCATACTGTATATTAGAGGCCATTCGTAGTCAACACAATACCATCCTAACTCAACATTTTGCATGGCTGCTAATAAATATTACACATTTTGAGTTGCAATCATACTTTGAACTCTGCAACTGATCTAACCAGACAACTTTACGTTAGTATGGTAATGTTTAGTAGTAATTAGCAATTAGGAAAAGAGGTCATGATTGTGTTTAGAGCGCAGAAGAATAGGGGAACTGTGAGATTCTTCCTCCCCTCTGTGACATAGAAACTAGATCTGCACATAACTGTGACATGCTCATAGCCTGGGCACCAATAAGTGCCTGACTAATGAACCATTAGCATATTATTAGCATTATCAGCACTTTTAATCTCAAGATGATTGCAGCCACTCAGGCTAAATGAGCAGGGGGTTTATTGAAAGGGGCAGAAAGGGGAGGGGTGGAGGAAATTAAGAAATGATCTCCTTGCAATCAGATTAAAGTAATAACATCTTATAGACCTCATCATAAATGAGATTGCCATACTGGGTTCATTGAAACTTTATTTACAGAGGTGAATACTTTTCATTTTCCAGTCATGTCTGAAACCGTGTGTCTATGTACTATTCTAAACAGTATCCAATAATTAATAATGCATCAATTATGGCATTACTGTAGATAATATCAAAACCATTGTCTGCAATAAAAAGGCTATACCAAAACAGGCTATAATTAAGCCTTATCCTTCTTTGGAACCCACACATTTAGGGCTCAAGTGAGCTCAAAGAGGATTTACTTCTATTTTAAAACAAAAAGTAGTATGTGCCAGTTACAGCAGGGGCGCAATTAGAGTAACAGGGAGATTTTGCTAAAATAACTGTCATATTTAGAAAGCGTACATTTGTATAGAACCAAAATATTATATAAATACAGAAAACAATCTAAACAATACTCCCCCTGTTTTGGATTGTTATCCAAAGGGTCAGCCTCAAGGGTTCTTCCGAGATACCCAACAGAAGTATTTATATTAGAAAGGCATATACAAAAAATGTAAAAAAGTTATACAAACAGTGCTGCATATCAAGTAAAAAATATAATGTTTAATAAACATTTTTTTTAAAAGTGTAATGCTATTTTAAATATATAAAATGGAAATAAGCAAGTAAAACAGCTTCTACGTAAGGCTGTGGTGTCCCTGGATGGTATGTGTAGTGGTTGTGGTCATGCAGCTCCAATATCAGGCAGAATATTCTAATTGTATCATGTGGGGATATTTGGTTGCTGCTTTGGGGCTACAGGTATTCATCACGGATCGTCTTAGCGCTGCTTTTCATTTTCATGTTATGTTCTAATATTGGCGCTACACTGCACATACCATCCAGGGACACCGCAGCCATAATTAGAGGAGGGTGAGAGCCCCAGCTGGGGGCTACCTACAAGTTGTTTTTCTGCTTTTACATGCTTGTTTGGATTTCATATAATATTATATGAAATGCCACTACCCTTGTGAGTGTATTTAAAATATGTTTATAAAACATATTTTTAACTTGATATCTTGTACTGTTTCTGATATATATAATGCATGTTATTATGCAATCACATGAGCTGACAATGTTACAAGTCAATTATGAATTGCTAAAAGCAGCCCTTTGGACCTGTATACTTCTCAAAATTATAAATATTCATAAAACTATTCAAAACATTGCAAGAAGAAACAATGAGATGCATTTTTTTAGGAGACGATAATTACCGACTCCAGGTTCTCGGAATTGATAATGTAGCATTATAATGGCCATAATAATTGAATGACAGTGGATTGTATTATTCAAGGGATACCTCCTGGTTTAAATGGTGACTTAAAAATTTAAAGGAAGAAATAAAAAAAAAATAAGTCTTGCTATTAGGTAAAAAACCTATAGCATCAAAATGCTATAAAACTGTATGCTCCCTGTACATTAAATATGTGTATATGATAAAATATCCCATACAGCCCCACCAATGAAGAATACATATTAAGGTACTTTGTAATGAGGCTAGTTCTTTGAGCAACAACAACTCAGCCAGCATTTAGGTAAAATTTAACAACGCCTACACGTCCTACTTACCAGTTACTCTTCCAAGTGTGTCGGACATGAGGATCGTGAATGTTGTGTTTGTCCGCTTGCTCGTCTAGAAAGTCAAACATGTACTTGATAGCAAGTGGAAGTGCACTACCGCGGTGTGCTGTACTAAAAATTGTCTCAAACAGGTCATCCACAAACTTCTGCAAAGTGCCCTGCAACAGAAACATAGGAAGTGTCGGCAGATACAAACCATTCGTCCCATCTAGTCTTCCCAATTACATAAGATCGCTCTGTTACAAGTGCTCCCTCACGACTCAGAGAACATTTACTTTGCCAAACTCTTGCTGTACTTGGAGCATTAAATTTGGCATAATTTGTAAGTAAAGTACCTGGACACCAGTATCTATTATAAGGCTTGTGGGAATTATAACTAAATAGTCATACAATTTAAATGTCGCTCACAATTTGAGCCTGGAGGTACCTGTTTGTATGATTATTAATCCTCACTAATTTCCCCCATTTAATGTTAATAAATTGATCCAAGTGGCTTACATGTTACAAGTGAAAAGGAAATAGGCAAGCTCGAATCAGATGACTGAAGTAGTTCCTAATAAGTAATATATAATAGTGCAATCTACAGCAATTGACATGAATAATAATAATAATAACAATAGTAATGATAATAATAATGTGTTCACTGCCACAAAAAATAAACAAATATCTCAAACGTAACAGGTTGTCTTTAGGCTGCTTGTTATGGATCGTTATGACAGACCTCTATCCTTTTAAATGTACAATATATTATCTCACACAGAAGCATTGGTAAATACAACAGTAATAAGACACTAAAGCTGTCCAGCATTTACCGCAATATGTATTTACTACCAATGTTAGGCTTTAGTAACATGATTAGTTCCAGCACGGTGATAATGGCATTGTTGAATAAAATGTGCTATATTCAAATGTTTACTTGTCTTTCAAAATAATTTGTGAACAGCATGCGTATATGTATATACAGTATGTATCTATGTATATATATATATATATATATATATATACATACACACACAAATACACCATATAAATATATGAATTATAGGAATTAAAAATAAAGTTACTACTAAATAAAATGTTAAATAGTTTACATGCTCATAAAATAAATTGATTTCTGAGAACAGCTACGGAACAAATTTAATCAAATCTGGATTCTGTTTGAGAGCTAGAATATTCATGTTCCCATGTCTTGCAAAACTCAAACACCTGCATCTTGCGAATCCCTTTTGCATACCTTCAAGTAAATTGTAAGAAAATATCTGTTCTCTGCAGCTTCTTAGGTTGAATGTACTTTTTTAAGGAAACAGTAACTTAAAAAGCATTCACTGAATGAATAATTATCCTGCCTGGCCAGTATGAGAATTATTATTTATGTTCTAAACGTCATGATATAACATGGTTTTGTATTAGTGGTTCTGGGGCAATATTTGGAATATAGTCACCTAACAAAATAACCCAGTCAGCATGACCATTCTGTTGAATGTTATGATGGTCAAACCACTATAATCACTTTTTTTATATACATTTGAATCAAAATCCACTATTCATTTTCTAATTTCATGTTCATATACCTCTCTATTGTTCTATGTTGTAATGTTTTTTGTTCTGTCACCAAAGCAAAGAAAAACTACCTGAATTCACTAATTAATTTGAGTCAAGATATATACCCTTTTTGAGTGATTCAAGGACACAGCTAGATAACTAAACTTGGGGTTTTGTGTATAAACCCAATCTCCCAGTGAAGTTATAAAACAGCTGAAAATAATTTTGTCCTAGCCAAATGTAACAAGGCATATCACGTTAAGTGAATCAGCTTAATCCCCCTCCACGGGGTAATAAATATGTTTGGTTAATATGGCATGATGAGCCAGGCTGATACCAAGAGCTAACAATTATAAAATAAAGACTCTGACACTGTGTTTACTCTACAAACCGGGTATGCAACATGTCATGACTTTACTTTTTTAAGTAAAGTCATTGCAAGGGAACTTTAGATATAAAAAAGTAATAAAATGTTTGCGAAGCACAGGATTTGCACGGCAAATCTAAATCCTGTGAGTGACAGAGATAAAATAATCATTTGAGGGGTGTGGTTGAAATGAAGTCTCCGGCATTCAAGAAATAAGAAGTCAACAGATGTAAGTTATAAACCTGTCAAACAATCATTCTCCATGAATGAATTCTTGCGGAGATAGTAAATGAATTTTCTATTAGAGGAGTTTTGGTTTTCTGACTGCTCTCCTGAGCCACATATAATGTTTTATGGAATATCTAACCCTGTCAGTAGCTGCGTTTGTCACTACTTCGTAATCAACATGGATATCGAACATATCTCCATTGCTTTGCCCACTTAAAGTCTTGAACTGGTTATATTTTAGTGTTTTGTCAACACTTGCTGGGTAAAAGAATATCTGCATTTCAATGGTGTAACTACAACATGAATAATATTTATGTGATGCTAAGAGTCTAATGGATATGTCTTAATAGAAAAAAAATCAGGCAATTTTCAGCTATTAATAATTTTCGGCAGGATATGGCAATGGAAATCTGAATTCTCTGTTCCATACCGTTTTAATTATTTTTGTACCTTCTTTAATCAAAGAATTTAAAACCCATGCAATCCCAGCAACAGTTTTTGTTGGTTTTAAAATAAACATCTAAATGAGGGAAAGCATACTATATGATTGCTGGTCATATTTGCAGTACTTTTTATTAAACTTACTTCTAGTAAAATTCACGGTCTCTAAACATAGGACGTCAATTTTTGTCATAGACCTTTACGATATTATGTGTTTTTGAATTCAATTTTATATATATGCATTTTACTTACTTTGGTTGCAAGGAGTCTTGTTAAGTAGATCTCAGATACCATTTTACTTCCCCTGTCTCCTTCTTTTTGGTCCCCATGTTCATGGTTTTTCACTAAATGCCACACCTTTAGTCCACTCTCGAGATCTGGCGTTATCATAGGAGTACGAGAACGAAGGCTGTCTGGGCTGCCAGTATACTTTATCATGTTCTCTGAAACAGACAAAAACACAGCCAACCATATAAAATGGGGTCAACCCAACACCAAGAAAAGATCACAATCACATTTTTTAGAACAATATGCAAATTCAAAAGAAATGTGACATTGTCTTCAATAAATCATTTATAACTACAAGTAGTTGTAGGCACTTTCATGCATAGTTACAGATCCCGTGATTATAAATGCCCTCAGCCTTCAACCATTAGTTCCCCAGTACTTTCCGATGAAAGATTTTCTGTTGAATCAGCTCATACCCTTTGACTACACTTTGATCACTATGGCATAATACAAACATCTGGAGAGGGGTTCATGCCTTCCAGCACTGCTCCGTTTTTTAAGTTAGTCCAAAAATGATTTCAGAAGTTCACACGTCGTCATTCTGTTATCTGCTGCTAAACCAGAACAATCAATCCCTATTGTGTTTGATAGACACAAGACACATACCTCATTTAGACATTTGTTTATGACACATACAATAGATTATCTCTAGTTATTCTCACTGGGAATGAAGCTCGATTAAATGAAATGATTAACTGGTAAGCAGGTAAACGCGGTGTGTGTATTAGATGCAATAACAGTTTAATCTGTGGATGTTGTTTCTTAATCAATCCACAGGACAAAGCATCTTATGAAAGTACTGGTTTGTACATCAGGTTGTTATCTGCATTATTGTTAGTAGAAGGGAGGTTATTTTTATTGTTAGTACCTAAATGTACCTTTAGGTACAGGGAACAGGGCCAGAAGACGACTTTGGTCATCCTTACAAATTATAAGCATGTAACTGTTTGCTACCATAATGTGCTAAAATCTGTTTTTGCCAAGATAAAGCAGAATTATTACAATCCGTCCCTCCAACACACACAAGAACAGCAGAGTCTATCTTTGTCTGCCTACATTTAAATAGGTCCTAATAATTATACTTTATTATATAAAGTAGGGGGCTGTTCCTTGTCATGTCTCCCATAGATTGCATTTAGTGTTTTCTAATGAAGAAAATCCATATTGACTTCCAATATTATCAACAAGTATATCGAAAGTTAAATTGAAATCCACAAATATTTGTGCTATAGAACATTAAAAGAGCATTTATATATCATATGTAACCCCTCCCCCACACTTACACGGTAATCAATATGTTTGGTTAATATGGCATGTTGAGCCAGGCTGTCCAAGCTGAGAGCCAACCAGCTAAAAAAACGATCCTGAGTCTGATACCAAGAGCTAACAATTATAAAATACATTTGTATAAAAAACAAAATTCATACAAATAAGCTTGAGTGCCACTCACACTCATTAGCTCTAGGAATTGTAGCTTTTTTATTCAGCTTAATTTAAAACCTTTCTGCTTCTGCTGAAGAGAACCCCATCAGAAAGCAGCATGTTGTAAGATTATGCATGGAAATTGCTGGTTAGAAACCATTGTTTGACATGTCTTTATAGAAGTAAAATTACAGCATACTGCTCCTTTAAAGTCAATTTGTTAAGAAATTTAACAGCGGTTGGATTAATTCAGAATCAGACACAGCAAATTATAATGCCATAAAACAAAAGTGAAAAAATGGTAGGAAAAAAGAGAACAGAAAGCCTAGGCCTGCAATCAGCTGTATATCAAATAAACTGTCTGACCATTACTCTTGGGAACAAACACATTATCCAGTATTAACCAGTACTAGGCTTATCAGAGAAATAACGGATTCAAACCATTGCTGTATGTAAGTATATATTATTAGTGTGTAGAAAAATATCGTCACAGAATTTCTCTCTTTTACATCACATACATATAGTTATACAAAAAAATATTTGTTTTAAAGATTACTCATTAACAGTTTATTAGATGACTACACACAATACTGTCAACCACAACTTACAGTAGGAATATGAACACAGCAGGGTTCCAAGCCATTATAAGAAAAAATCTTGGATTTGTATTTTATGTAGAATTTTTGTAGTTATCTTCTTTGGAAACCTTAATTATTCCATTGGGCGTACTTCTTAGGATGACAATTCACTTGTCTTTTTCCAAACAAACCTTAATTTAGTGCAGATATATTCTAAAGTACATTAAAATGCTGACAATGTTAACACTAAGAAAGAATGGACGCATGACTGAGGACGACGCCAGGCAGCCCTCCCTGTTTCTTGGATGCTGTCTATCATCATGGAGATTACAGGAAGGCATCGTGGTGTGGCCCTTGGGAACAGCCATTAGACAAAGGGGTATACGAAGGGACCAGTAAGGGATTTTCCCGTCTCACCCACCTCTTTTATGACTTGGGTTTTAGTATTCCTTTGTCGGTTAGTTATGGTGGCATGGTGCAAGAGTAGTAAGGATGGTATAATACGTGGTACACAAGCTTCTGGCTTAAGTGCAGGGCACTATTTGGGCTGGTACCCTTGTGATTCTAGTTGGTTGTTATGTGCTACAGACAATGGGAGGCCAGTAGTCACAACAGGTTTGCCTATGCCAGCCTCTGGTGGTTATGAGTTGGCTCGGTTGCCAATTAGTTGGCTCGGTTGCCAACTCATTCTAAGGAGGTGGACTATCTTAATAATGGTATGTTTATTTGTCATATGATGTTTATATTAAGTGACATATTGAGTGTCACAGTGTGGAGTTATATGATGGGGCTCTGTGAATAACGTTATTATAAGTGGTGTGGTCTCGTTATTTAAAGGCATGGGGAAAAGGGTGCCGGCATTGGCTCTACCTCATCCATGTAAAATGTTGTATGATACTTGCAAAACTACCCAGTATACACACAATATACGTATGTTATTGCAACACCATAAAAACAGGGAAAAACAACAACCCCCCCCCCGAAAATCAGTATCAGTTGCATGTATGGCAATGCTTGGCTGAAGAAAATGAATATTGCTAATTACACTTCTGTAAAGTTTAACCATGTTTAATGATGTATTTTATGTGGTTATTAACACACAGCAGCATTACTGATGGTTCTTACGTTGTCTTAAAGAGCACTGTTAATGCTTCCTGAGCTTCATTATAATTATTGGGTAAGTGTCATGTTCATTTACACACCGACTGCTGTATACGGAAATTAATGATTATTTCTCGTCCTCCAACTTTTTCCCCCAACTTGGCAATAACAAGGAATGTGAGGGGAAAATATCTTTGAAAAGGTCACGGTGTCTTTCATTAATTGCAGCAACACTTCAGAAATTAATATTAATGAGTCTTCTTGGCTCATTCGCATCAGTGGATGGAGCTCCTCAGGAGATTAAGTAGCTGCGGTATTCTGTGTTATCTGCAATGGATAGCTACCAATGTAGCGGATATTTGCTATAAGGAATTTGTAAATCTCTGTTTAAATATAGTAGCTAATTCAAAATGGCTACAGAACTTCAGATTAAAATAGGTTTTGGACCTAACTTACTATAATTATGATTCAACACATAATGTCGTTGTTTTGGTTACTACTGTATCTATGTTTTTTTAGGAATAAAGTCACAAAAGTCACAGTTGTATCTTCTCATCTCATGTGTAAACATTTGTTGTGTTTTTGTGGAAAAATAAAAAGAAAGAACACTATTAGAAGCGATGGTATTAGATACTCAACAAATATATGTCTAAAGGCCCAAAAATCCATGTTATGCTACAGCACAATTCCAAGCATTGTGTCTGTAGCACTTCCATGGGTCCTTTATAAATCACCCCCAGTGTTTAGAATGAAATTATTCTGGGGCATAACAATCACAACATTGCATTTTCTAATTAGTTCTCAATCAGAGTGTTTTCTTTTTTTTCTGTTAGTCTAGTTGAACCTACTTTAACCCCTTCGTGACAAAGGCTGATTTTACTGTTTGTTCCCCTGGTGACAATGGCCTTTTTAACATTTCTGCGCTGCTCGCGTTTAGCTGTAATTTTCTTCTTTCCCGTTTACTGAACCCACACACATTAGATATTGTTTTTTTCAGGACAAGAAGGGCTTTCTTTAGATGACATTGTTTTGATTGTATCATATTATTTACTATTAAAAAAATTATAAAATATGGTGAAAAATTAGAAAAAAATGACTGTTTCTAACTTTTAGTTGAAAAATCTTTTACTCATCTATAAAAGGTAATGAAAAAACCTGCTAAATAGATTCTACTATTTGTCCTGAGTTTAGAAATACCCAATGTTTTTATGTTTTTTTGCTTTTTTCTACCCATTATGGGGCAATAAGTACAGGTAGCGTTTTGCTATTTCAAAGCCATTTTTTCCAAATCTGGTAATTCTTCCCCCCATGTGCCATTTCGGGTATCTTTGAACCCGGCCAATGCAATTTACCCCATCAAGTCATATATTTTTGAAAACTAGACAGCCCAGGGTATTCCAAATGCTAGTATTTTAACTCTTTCCATGCACCATATCTACCACCAGTCTTTGTCAAACTTTGTGGTAGTCATTTTTTTGCATTTGTTTTGTCACACACATTTTACTTCAGGTATGAATTAAAATGTTCTCGTTTATGTCACTATCACAAAACACCCCAATATGTGTTCAGCAACATCTCCTGAGTACAGCGATACCTCACATGAATGATTTTGCCTGGCTGTTTGGGGGCAAAAGGGCCACATTTGGGGCATGCGCATTTTTCAATGTTGAACTTTGGCATTTGGGGATCCACTGCCCATGCCCTATTTGGTACATCTTTGAGCCGGGCCATTTCAGTGTGCCCAATAAACCCATATATTTTTGAAAACTAGACATCCCAGGGTATTTCAAATGCTAGTATTTTAACTCTTTCCATGCACCATATCTACCACCAGTCTTTGTCAAACTTTGTGGTAGTCATTTTTTTGCATTTGGTTTTCACACACATTTTACTTCAGGTATGAATTAAAAGGTTCTGTATATGTCACTATCATAAAACACCCCAATATGTGTTCAGCAACATCTCCTGAGTACAGCGATACCCCACATGAATGATTTTGCCTGGCTGTTTGGGGGAAAAAGGGCCACATTTGGGGCATGCGCATTTTTCAATGTTGAACTTTGGCATTTTGGGATCCACTGCCCATGCCCTATTTGGTACATCTTTGAGCCGGGCCATTTCAGTGTGCCCAACAAAACCATATATTTTTCAAACTAGACACCACAGGGTATTTTAAATGCTGGTATTTTAACTCTTTGCATGCACACATTTTACCACCAGCATTTTTTCAAAGTTTGCAGTAGTATTTTTGTGTGTGTATTTTTCCCACACACACCTACTTTATGTATGAATTTACAGCTCCTGGTATATGCCGCTGTCACACGACACACCATAATGTGTTCAGCAACATCTCCTGAGTGCAGTGATACCCCACATGCATGGGTGTGTCATTTTTTGGGGCAACTAAAAGGCCACATTTGGTACGTGTGCATTTTTCTAATTTGAAATTAGATGTGTGGCCATCCTTACCCCTGTGTTAATTGGGATGTTGTTGAACCTGGCCAATTCAATTTACCCCATCAAATCATACCTTTTTTAAAAGTAGACACCCCACGGGCATTTAATATGCCAGTATTTTAACTATTTCCATGCGAGAATTGTTTTAAGCTAATATGCAAATTTTAGGACCTGCTCACAAAAATATATTTTTTATATATA